>CAJUYI010002847.1:0-27613 GCA_910591695.1 Galerucella pusilla | reverse complement strand
ATCTCAGAAAAAATTACGTACTCTTCAAAAAATTATACATATTTATAATGTGGTCAAAAAAAATAAATTATCGTTAAGTGTCGTTTACTACTTCAGTAATAGATAGCTGTGAAAATGAAATTCTAAGCTCGGATGTAAGAGAAAGCTAACATTTGACATCTAACCTTTGGGTGTATTCTTCTTGTTTTGCAAAATATTTATATAATTAGTATGGGATTCAAATTAAAACAATTTTTATTGGTTTCTATTATTAATTTTATTCATTAAATTCTTATGTAAGTAAATTATAAGTCAAAGTTTACACCTGGACTTTCAAAATGGCCAGAATGACTTGGAAATCAATGTAGTGGAGCTCTAGAGTTCGTCATTGGTCACTGAGAGAATAGGTGATCTTGACACTGGACCTAGAAAGAAAATGTCTTTTATCCTTGATCGAGACAGGTCTGTATTTCAAGCTTACATGGATGAAAGCATCAGGGAAGGATATAGAGCAGCTAGAAACTAGAGAGTCAGATGCTGCAAAATGCAATACGGATATATACAGATGGCTCAAAAATGAAAGAAGGCTCACAATGTGGAGTTTACTCCAGAGCACTAAGCCTGAAGATTAAGTGGGGAATCAGAAACAATACCAGCGTGAAGCACCGATGCCGCTGGTGACTTGGATGGTACAGTACGTCCTACTATCCTTTTTGATAAAGTTGTTATAATAAATAAACTGATTTGGTTTAACAATTTCACAACTTTTTGCGGTTATAAGAACAAATCCTTGCAAGCATATATTATTCAATTTACTATACTTCAAGTAAGGTGATTTCACTCATCTCATTTTTATTGCTTTTGTATAATTGGAAGATTAGTTTGAAGATCACGAATTTTCCAGCCGAACTATATAGAAGTTACATAAATACAATATTTCGTTGGGTATGATCGTGTCTAATAAAATTTAAGAAAAATACGGAGATAGTAAATAACCCACAAATAATATGAAAGCTTTCTGTTGTTATCATATGTCTAAAGGCGTGTCTCACACGATCGCGTTAATTTTTTAAATACTCGTTTTTGAGAAGAAAAATATTCACGTTTGTCTAATTAATTTCATAGCTTCGTGGTTTTTTAGACATTCGTGATTTGCTGTATTCCTTTGCTGTCTTTTATTGTTTAAGGTTATCTTGATATATAAATTCTCTCATTATAGTGCATGATTTTTTGCAGCAAAGAGTTGTCGACATGACTATTGTTTCAACATTTTTTTATCCTCGAATAAACAGAAAAAAAAATCTTTTCTAAGACAATTCAGATCTAGTTAAGATTAAAATTTTACGTGTCATTTGTTTAAATAATAATTTATTATTAAAACGAGACAAGAAACTTTGCTTATCTAGCTTGCTGTATATAGGATGTCTCAAACATATTCACAACATACTAAAAGCTACAGGGGGCTTCTAAATTCAGGATGTGATTGCACACATAAAATTATGATTGGTTTTTCCTTTGACAACATTTTCTCAGTCTTTCCCTAAAAAGTACTGAGTTTTTATTATTTTTTTCTCATAAGAATGATATTTTCCTTTGTGCAAGAAAGCCAATAAACTTAATGAATATTTCTTTTCACTCTCATTAGTTACAGCACAGCCTGTCATTGATTGTATAGTGTGAAATAACAGTAAAATTAATTAAATATTCGGTAGATGATTTGTAAGAGTTTTTTAACGAGCCAATTAAAGAAATAGCTAATATCCAACTTGATTACTTCATGGAAATTTCATTACTTCAAAATTAATTAATATCTGTCGAATTTTAAACGATTTGCGGAAAAATAGCATGTAGGAAAAGCCACATTTCTAGACCATGTGTTGCTAAAACTCGGTTTTGGCCTCAACTTCGCAATCTTCACAGTCGTCCCGGAATGCTAGGCTTTTCTTATTCGGTAAACAATATACTATTTGAACTATTTTTAACAATTCGTTAGTAAATTCACGTTTTTATTTGATAACTATGAGTCGACCAGTAAGTAGAGGTTATTATCAAACCCACCATCGCACCATCTCTCTTTTTTCAATGACTGGTCGTTGTCAGTTGTCATAAATTTCACGTTTGACACTTGATGTATATTAGATGACATTAACTGAGTCCTAAAAGAGCACAATATGCCTCCTTAATATCTTAATTACTTCTACTTAGTTCCTAAAATTCTCAAAGACTAGTAGCTCCTTTTTAGTCCTACTTCCAGGAGTTTAAAAATTCATCCATCCTTGAATCGCTTTCTAATTTATATTATGGACATACCTACCTTAAAAGCAATTATGCCATAAATAAATATTGTTTGAGAATCGCCGACAATAATTAGGAAATGTCACACTGTTAAAAACAATATACATTTATTGTCAAAGTATTTTAAATTATTTCAGTCATTCAGCAAGCACGTACTGTGCATCTACTTCCATCAAGTTTACGGCTGGCTTTATGTAATTCTTATGGGTGCAGCCGGTGCATCTCAAAATTGGAATTCCTGTCTCTGAAGTTTCACTTTTAAAAAGAAAAAGTTTCATTTTAAAACAATTAATATCGTCGGGATTTTTTTTTCACGGATAGAGTTCACAATAATTTTTCCAAAAAAAATGTATCCTTTGAACCCACACGATAAGATCGTTGTTGACTATACTGTAGCTTCCTGTGAACCAATTCCTTGCTCGGTTTCACGGCTTTTGCACAGTCAATAAATTCATATTGTGATTCGGGGCATAACTTTACTGGAGCTTCATTGAATAATTTCAAAAGTAATTTAAGAGTTTTAATAAGCTAATGTTTATTATTTTATATTATTATCATTTTATTCTATTATTTGGGTGTTTAGTATGTCAATTACTACATTATGTGTCATTTTATCGTATTTGATTATAGTAATGGTGTGTTTCTGATGTTTTTGTTTAAATTTGTAACTACAAACTAAATTGTATAATTTTATACTTATCTTTATTTATAAATGTTTTTTACAAGGGGGTGATCCCGTTTATTAATAAATAAATAAATATTGAAGAGAGGGGAATATATTTCTGACATTTGGAAATATAGGGTAAAGACAAGATCAATTTTTTGAATGCTTTGTCTATTTTACTTTACTATACCAATATTTTAAATCTATCTATCAATTTTTAAGAAAAATAATATATTAAAATCACTCTATATATATTTATATATGATCGATCTACCATTTAATATCAAAGAAAGTGTGAACTCGCAAGAAACTCGACAGATGCGATGAAGAAAATGCACAAAATTCAACAGTCGACGATGGTGAATTAATGACAACGAAAGTTTCATTTTATTCAGTGAAAGTTATTTACCACGCCATATTGTCTCTTTGCTTTATATGTTTATACAAACAGTTCGGAGTAGGTTAACGCTTCGCACATTTCATTTCAAGTACTTTCCGGATTCCACACTATCTTGTAATTGAGATTTTAATACATTTTTTTTTTCATTAGATTCTTAAAGTTTACGTAATAAATACCACTGAAGATTTTATTTAAATATATACGGATGAAGTAAATACAAGGCACTCAATAGGGGCTAAAATTTTAGTAGGCTATTTAGTAGACCATTCCAGAATGGCGCACTGACGGGTCAGCAATATCGTGTGTGTTCTAATCTCAGCCTCCTGGGACTGTATTCTTGACCGAGGGAGTGAAGATTCCCGAGAGAACAGATATTTTGTCTTTATTCTGCTTGGCTACTCTGTCAATGCAATGACAAAGACAAAATATCTGTTCTCTCGGGAATCTTCACTCCCTCGGTCAAGAATACAGCCCCTGTGCTTATTGTGGATACCCCCAGTGTTCTGACTACAGCCTACAGCCTATCCAGCCAATCCGTTCCCTGTATTAGCTCATACAGGTTCTTGGCTGGTTGGTTGTAAAAGTCTGCTCGTTCTTTCGCTACTTTTCCTGATGGTTCTTTTATGAATTTCTTCCCATGTATTTGCCTGGGCGTATTCTTCCAGTGTTTATTGTGTTGTTCTTTCACCCACCCTTTTAACCATGACCTAGTTAAGCATCTGGGGATGCCCACAGCTGGTTCGGGTCCGTTCTTCAGAGTTGACAATCCTGCTCTTGCGAGTTCGTCAGCTTTTTCATTGCCAGCGATTCCTTTGTGACCTGGGACCCACTCCAGTGTTACACTTTTCCGAGTCGCCAGTCTTCTAAGTTCTTCGCCGCATTCCCATACCTCTAATAGTATATTACGTAACGTGTGTGGTAAGGAGCATTTTACGCACGAATGGAAAAGTTACGCACGATGCCGCGTAGCGGCGAGTGCGTAATTCCGTGAGTGCGTAAAATGCTCTACAACACGAGTTACGTACTATACTTTACCTACGACTTACTTGTACTTGTATTTTTTATAAGAAGCACGAGAAATAACAGTTACATAATTAGAGGTGCTTGGTAAACTCCATCTCTATTACTCTATTACCAATGAAAGAAGCACATTAAAGAACTAACGTTTAATCATTATTAATATATTGTTGATAATCGAAAGTCCATTTTTCAATTATAATCAATACATATACATAGCCTTTTGTGCTTTTCATGGTTAAACGTGACCATATCGAATGTTTTCAAATAGTAAATTTTGAATAAAATGGAGACGTCTATTGACAGTTGCTAAGATGTTGCTAGGGAAGCCGTGCGATTTACTTTACAGCTGTGCGTTTTTTTTACAGTGCGTAATAGACGTCATTACATTGATACCGACTGTGTGTTATTGACTGATTACAGGGGGGGTCGTAGGTAAAGTTAGTTAGTGCATTTAATTTTCGGTAATGAAACACAAACACACAAGATTCCACTCCAACTAACAGATTCGGTTGCCCTTCTGAAGTGCGTTCATAAACGTTACAGAGTACACATTTCTCACACTTTTTTTACAAGCATCGTTCATAAATGAAATCTTTGTCACTCTGTTACTACTTTCCTAGCGTTCATAAATATACTTTGACATTTCCAATGTACACATTTCTAGACGGCGGTATGGAGCGTGGTAATATTTTATCGAGTTACCGGTTACCTAGAAACAAGAAAGTTCCAATACAATTTCCACATAATTCGTTGTGGCGCAACTTTTTTTTCTTTTTCGTCGTCACTATCGCTCTCGTCATCAATATCATCAAATGAATGATATTTCGCACCTAATGCAGCTGCCAATGCTACAAATTTACCTTGGTTTTGGTTCATAATGCGTTCATAAATCACAGTACAATGTGCTCCATTTCAAATGTCAACCAATTCCATTACAGATTAAAGTGTTACTTTGTACATTTGTTTATGAACGCACCCCAGCACAATATGGCCGATCTGTCAAAGTTATTTGTTCTGGAATTGAAAAAAAAATTAGGTTATGAAGAAATGTATTCAAAATTATTATTTTTGTTTTGTTTCAGATACAATTAATAACAGTTTGCTTATCTGTCTACTGTGTATTATCACAAGAAGATGACGACAGCAACAATGTATCCCCTCCATTATCCAAGGTGAATTTGGATTCCAATTTGAGAAGGGCGCTGTTAAAAGCCTTGACAGAACTAGAAAATGAAGAAAAAGAAAACAACGAATATGATAATACTAATGAAAATATAGTAGAAAAAGCATCAGCTTCATCAGTTTCAATATTTGCTAATGGAGAAACAATTACTGCTACACCTGCTGCTTCATCTTCTAATGTAGATAATGTTGTAGTAAATACCACTACAGAGTCGTATAAGGTGGTACTGCAAAAAAGTCAAGCTCTAAGGCAGGAAACTATAACAACTGTAGAAAAGAATGAAGAAGAAGCTGAAAGTATTTTAACCAGTGCTTCGAGCAATTTCGCGAATCAACAGTTAGGTAAAGTCAGTCAAACTGAAAAAAATGAAAAGATTTTCAATAAAAATTCGATCATAGACAACGAAAAATACTCAACTAAGCTCAACAAAATCGAAGTAACATCTCTAGCTCCGACAGTTTCCACCGACGAAAACGAAGCTAAAGCCGAGGAGGTACAGTTCTTTTCAGCACCTTTAGTAGCCGCTTTCACAGTTCACCAAGACGAACTCGGTTCACCGAAAAAAGTCGAACCGATATTTCGACCAAATAAATCACCACACGAAGTGCGTATAGAAAACGAGCAGCAAATTAAACTATTCAAACAACAACAACAACAAACGAAATTATCTCAACTACAGGAAAAACAAAAATTCGAAGAGTTTGGAAGACAAAGGGAAAAGCTCGAATCGCGACAAAAGCAAAAGGCGTTAGAAGATGAAATTTATCGATTAAATTTGAATTTAAAACAGCAACAAGAGTTTTTCTTGAGACAACAAGAAGAGTTTCGGGTTAGAAACAACGCACAATCGTTTATTCCGATTTCTAAACCAGCTTCTGCACCTGTTTTGAATTTAGTTCAACAACCTCCACATTTATCCTCTCCAACGCAAGTGTTTAAGCCTCAAAGTGTAACGCTGCAACCTAGTTTGTCATTTGATCCTCTTGTAGAAGCTGGGAAGCTGCCCTTAAACGGTCAATTCCTTCCAGTTAAAGGTCCTTCGGATTTCAGAGCTCCTTTTAATAATTTTAATCAAGTGCCTACTCAATTTAATAACTTTAATCAACAATTTCCCAGCTTTAACCAAAATACTCAAAATAGTAACAGGTTTTTTAGACAAAATACTGGTTTTGGTAATTTCGGCGTTCAAGATTTCAACAGAAATACGAATTCCTTTTCGATTTTACCGTCTTTGCAACAAAATTTCGATAATTCCATTCAAAGTAATAGATTTTTCAGATCAAATCAAGAATCTGCTTTCTTGCAACCACCCCAGCCGTCGCAGTTACAAAATAACAGGTTTTTTAGATCAAATTTTGAATCGAATTTTAATAACGTAAACAATAACGATCAATTAAAGAGTTTGTTGTATAATTCCGGAGCTTTCAGAGGGAAATCACCGGAAGATTTGAGTTTGATAAGCAAAGTATTGTCGTTGGATCATTTCAATGGTCGCAATCCTGGTATTTCACTTAGACCTGAGCTTAGGTCGTCGTTCGTGAGAAATTTTTGAACTGAAAAGTAACGGCGAAATGGAATGTTATTTATTTATTGTTCAGAGAAGTTTATAGTCATTTTATTTTTTAAGTTTTTAATAAGAATTTCTGTATCGTGGAGATTTTTTAATAATCTGTGCCAAAAGAAATTGTCAACTTACATGAAGAAGCTGTTTTAAATTTTTAGAAAATCCTTGAAATATAATTAAGTAGGTATTTATTACATTTTATTTTGATTTCTTGTCGTTGGGCCCTTGTCGCCCTTGTCGTTGGGCCCTTCACTGCAAAGAGGAGCTTAAAAGCCCGGTCCTGAGCTTCCTGCAGGTTCAAACTGCTTCTCTTCTTAGGCCTGTCGGTATGGGTCATCAATAAAGTATGTAGATTAATATAAAAAAAAGTTTACCAGCCTATCGATTTCCCAAATTAGAAAAAAAAAATCAAAAAAACTTTTTTTTTTTTCGAAATTTTCCAATATTTCGCGCTGGGATGAAGGCGAAGAAGAATAAAAAATACCACCGTGTAGGGGAAATGTTTTGCAACAAAAAAGGTTTCTTGCGTTTCTTTCGTCCGAGCAATGGTTTGCCCGGAAAAAATTCAGCTAATCTGCAAAATCGATAGACCGGTAAACTTTTTAGTTGTTAGTTGTTACCCCTATCGTCTGGCCTATCTGTAAAAAGTTAAATCAGCACTCAACATTGTTCACTTTTAAGAATTATCAGCTTAAAATAAGACTTTAGTGAATGACAATTTTGATTTAAATATAAACCAAGAGCTTACAGAAGTGGCACACACCCATACACGTCTCTGGTTGCGTAAAAAACTCATAATGGGTGAGTCAAATGTAAGGCATTTCGAAATAAATCGTATGATTTTTGTTTTTTAATGAATAATTGTACAAAATATACGGTAATTAGTTAGGTATTGTAAATAAATTATAAGACTAACCAATAATTTAAGAAAAATATCAAAAACAAATATTTTTGTACTGTTATATTTTTGTTATAATTTTTTTAAACATTGTTTTTAATACTTAAGTGAATAAAATGATGTTTTTTTAATAAGCTTTTTTTGTATGTGTTCCCTTAAAAAAGTAAATCGGTCTACGGCTATGCGTGTACAAATTTTCTAACGTAAACCATGGAAATTTAAATATTTACGGTACAAGAAAAGTGGTGAATGTTGCCTATAATTAATTAGAATTTAATTATGAATTTAAATGAAAAATTAACTTTCATCAAGCTTTGATTATCCAGACCATGACAAGTGCCAAAACTAGAAAGCCATCTTAACAAATAACAATCGTTCAAGACATTTTCCATTTACTCTGAATGCTAAACGTTTACCCTTTTTCAACACAACCTTCGACCATGCTTTGTTACAATTATTATTCTTCGTTGCCTAGGCGACTTTCTCAAATCAATAAACTTTAGTACACTCTTTCAAAATAATAGTGTATTGTTTTCTTGTTTTAAAATGGCACTGGCGTGGGAAGATAAAGAAGTAAGATTTGATATTCCATACTCGTAAGTTGTATATTCACTAATGAGCAAATAATAACATGAAATATAAGTGTTAATTCTTCTAAATCATAATAATGTAGTTGCTACTTTTTGGTACGTCAAGAAGAGCATTGTCTTATTCCCCAGCTGATTTAGTAATTATAATTTTTCTTGCCAAATTTATAGGCGAATGAAATTAATAAATGGAGAAAAAGTTATAGACAAATTAGATAACATTGAAGATACTAAAGGTAACAGTGGTTACAGAGGAAAACTCATAATTACCAACATTAGAATACTTTGGTATTCTTCATCAAGTCCACGCATAAATTTATGTAAGTTAAAGTATAAAAAAATTTAGTGAGGTTATGTCTAAATTTAAGCATACATTTTATTATTTAGCTATTGGATTTTCCGCAGTTTTATCTACAAGCACCAAAGTTGTGAATTCAGTAAGTTTACATTTTGAAAAATGTTACTTTTAACTCAATCATTATTTAAATCACTTACAGAGATTAAGGGGTACTACGCAAGCCTTGCAAATTTTAACAGTATCCAAAGGCTCTAGATACGAATTCATATTTACCAATTTGGTACCTGGGAATACCAGACATTTCACTTCAGTCATGGGTGTACATAAGTAAGTTTTACTTAATTTTATCTTAACTTATTGTTGCGATATCTAGTGGAGAATGACCAAAGTATTTTTTACAATGTTTAGACCTTTGGACACTCACCGCTAGATAGCGACATGATATACTCCCACATATTACATATTTTAGAGCTTACAATTCTTCAAAGTTATACAGAGATTTAAAACTAAGAGGAGCCGTCGTACACAAAAAGCAATTAAAGATACTTCCTCTAGAACAAGTTGTTTCAACAATTAATGGAGTCTGGAATTTATCGAGCGATCAAGGCAGTCTTGGTACGTTTATAGTAACAAACGTCAGATTTGTATGGTTTGCTGATATCAACGAAGGTTTCAACATTTCATTACCTTTTCTACAAATAGAAACGGTAAACTGCTCTACAGAACTGTAATTGAACAATTCCTTTACTTTTTTTTGTAGATCTCCATCAGAGATTCAAAATTTGGAACGGCTCTAGTCATCACCAGTTCTGAAACTAGCGGTTTGTACGTTTTAGGGTTTAAAGTAGAACCAGAAGAAAAACTTAAAACTCTTTTTAAAGAACTATCTTCTTTCCACACGGTCTTTACTACAAAACCTATTTTTGGAGTTGAATATAAATGGTCGTCTAATCAAGTGAACCATCAAAACACCAATAACATTATCGATGAATTTGAACCTTTCGATGAAAACAAAAATGAAATATCCAATTCAATTTCTAATTATTTAGCAGATGAAGGACACACCAAAGATAGGATGCCCGTTTTTAATTCTGAATTAGGTCTTGCAGTCGAAACTATTAAAGAAGGATACACACTGCAAAAACTTTGGGAAGTTATACCTTCTTTGTAATAGAAAACGTTGTAAAACTTTTAAATTAAATAGTACTGCTATCGCCATCTCTAAGAAAACTCACGAACTGAACCGAGAGATTGTTCTCGTTTGTATCACTAGATGTCCTTAGCGAGGCAAAAGCAATGGTGAATGATTTATTTTGTATAATTATTAGATGCGATAAAAGAAAAATAATATTTCTTTTGATGATAGGTACCTCAATATATGTGAAAGAGACTAATGTATCAAAAAGTTTCTTTGTAATAGAAATATATAATTATTCCTTGGAAACGTTCTAAAATTTTAAATAAAGCATTATTATAATTTCAAATTAAATAGTACTGATAGCACCATCTCTAAGAAAACTCAGGAACTGAATTGAGCGATTGGTCCCGTTTGTATCACTAGATGTCTTTAGTGAGTCAAAAGCAACGGTGAACGATTTATTTTGTATAATTATTAGATGGAATGAAAGAAAAAGAATATTTCTTTTGAAGGTACCTCAATATATTATGTGAAAAAAACTCATTTATTAAAAAGTAATAAAGTAATTTTTTCATGATAAACGTCTATTTTTTCTCAATTCCCGTAAAATAACTCACATCCCACGTATCCAGATGCTTGTGGCATTATTTGTAACGACAACCTACACCAAATTTTAATAAAGACCGACCTCAAATTATTGTCGTACATTTCTTTACAGTAAATTTAAGTTAACAAGATAATAATGGAATGCAAAATTATAACAATCATCATTTGGCTTTGGACGATTCAAAGAAGATGCGGAAAAATGTTTCAAACAAAGTGAATACTCGTGCTTAAGGTGTTGGTTAAAAATGTGCACTTTTATTAAAGAAATAAGGTTTATAGTAAGTACATAATGTTATTAAGAGATATCTTGTTGGTATATTATGTATGAGTGTATGTATTTTGGGATCTGAGACCTAAAGGATCTATTGTGTCCCCTTACTTCTACTTAGCTTCTGTGGAAAGTCTCATAAACTAGTAGTTCCTTTAGTCCCATTTCCCGGAGTAATTTTAGAATGTCTGCAGGCTTCAACTTAGGTAAATGTTTCTCTTCTATCCAGTAATCTCCCAGGTGCTGAGCTCTGGGATTCTGAAGTGCTGTGCAGTTGGAAAGTATGTGGATGAAGGTTTCTTCTTCCATGCAACAGAATCTGCATTCTTCTTCTTCCAACTCTTAGCGCAGTTTTACTTATGCATGCATTTGATCTCAAAAGGTTTTATATAGTCACCCAGAAGAGTCTTTGATTGTATAAGCCTTACTAGATCTTTCCAATGGTCGGATCTTCTCTTTTTCTCGGCTTTACCTATTTCTTCCAATATTATATTGGGGCTGATTCCGCAAAAGGGTTCAGGCCCCCAGAAAGCCATTTCAGTCCCCTCTTTGCTAGTTCATCTGCTATTTCATTTCCTTCTATTCCAGTGTATCCTGGAATCCATAGTAAGGTGACTATATTGTTCTCGCCTACTTCATTAAGTTTGTCTAGGCAATCCCACACCATTTTGGAACTGATTACACAAGAGCTCAGTGCTTTAATGGCTGTCTTTTGTCTTCTGTGTCCTTTATCAATACTGAACTGGGCGCATTTTCTTATGGCGGGGATTTTGCTTGAAAGATTATTGGGGTTTTCCCAAGCTTTCAGAGTGTTTGGTTCCTGGCCCGAACACTCCTATCCCAGTTCCTTCTATTGCTTTTGAGCCGTTTGTGTACCATTGAATAGCATTCTTTCCAAGTCTGGTAATGGTATTTGGATCCCATTCCTTCTTGTTGCTTAATTCTGTAACGAATTTCTTTAAAAAGTTTTATTTTTTCATCATACCGTCTTGTGGCATGTCCCAGGTTGTCTGATTTCTAAGATGTAAGGATGTCTGTATCTTGTTTTTTCTGCAACGCTTTTCACCACTATATATGTAGAGAGGTGAGGTTAAGAATCACTTCCATGGCTGCCGTTGGGCATGTTTTCATATAAAGGCTAGTCTTTGAATTTTGGAGAGGTTTTCTCTCGTCGTCAATAGGCTAGTTCTACTACTCCACGCAATAGCTCCATAAGTGATAATTGGTCTCACTATAGCAGTGTACAACCAGCTTAGGATTTTTGGGTTACAGCCCCAGTTTCTTCCTGCCAGATTTCTGCTCACCGTTAGAGCCATTTTTGCCTTGTACGTAATCTCCTTTCCGTATTTGTTCCACAGGAGTTTACTGTCTAGAGTTAAACCTAGATACTTGACTTCTTGTCTCCATTCAATCTCGTTCCCATCAAGTTTTCTGGTTTTGAGGTTAAGTTTTCTTTTCTTAGTAAAGTCTATCAAGATGGTTTTAGTGGGGTTGATGTTGATATTGTTGGTATATTAACAAATATTGTCAAATTTAAGTGTATTGGTTAAAGATGTGTCTCAGAAACTCCTTCCAAAAGCTTGAGAGAGTACAGAAAGCTAAGAATAATGATAGTTTCAAATCTTTGACATCGAAATCAATCAAAACCACGTCTTCGGCTTCTTTACTAATCAACTTTTGCTTTCCAGCCCTTTGCTCAAAGCTTAGCCAGCCCTGTATACTACAAATTCCTATTCCTAGCATCTTATTCACTCACTTCTCTCTCCCACCTTCTCCTTAGACAGAGGAAATCACTAGCATAGCTTTATGTACCAAGCAATTTACCTTTTGATGATTTTCCTCCCTTAATGTAGCTAACCTCCTCTTCCTTCTTCTCTTTCTTTAAAAAACTGCACGGTTTGCTAAATGGTCCAAGAGTGCAAGCTCACCTTTATTATCTTTCGTCAATTCTGTAATTTTTGTTGTAGTTAAATGAATGAAGCAAAGCTTGGAAATGAAAACAGAAGAAGGGAAATTTGAATCAGATCTACAAATCCCAATGAAAACTCTCAAAGAACATCCGGGACAAAAATATAATAATAATATTAAAAGGTATATACTTACCGTGTTTTTATGTTATTTAGTTTTAAAAATATTCAATTTCAGAGTAGTACCTGATTCATCCGTAAGGGCAGTTTCAAAAACTGGAGAGTGTAACATTTATCCATCAAATGTACAGAAAAAGAAATTCCTACGAGATATATTCACTACCTTAATCGATATGAAATGGAGATACACACTTTCAATAGTTTCTTTGGGTTTTATAATATCGTGGACATTATTCGCGATATTTTGGTGGTTAATAGCAATTTACCACGGAGATCTAGAACAAAACCATCTACCAATGCACCAAGCTGCTTCAAATTGGACTCCTTGTGTAACTGACATTTACGGTTTTACTTCCTGCTTTTTATTTTCAGTAGAAACACAACAAACGACTGGTTACGGTGAAAAAAGACCTACAGAAAAATGCATTGATGCTGTTATACTGATGTGTCTACAAAACGTAATAGGACTAATCGTAGATGCTTTTCTAGTTGGAGTTTTTTTTGCCAAACTCACCAGACCGAAGCACCGGACTCAAACTATACAATTTTCTAAATACGCTGTAATTTCCATGAGAGAAAGTAAACTATGTTTAATGATAAGACTGGGAGATATGAGGAAAAGAAGTAGAATAATAGAAGCTAAAGTTAAAGTGCAGATGATAAAGCAAAAAGTTTCAAAAGAAGGTGAACACTTTTCGAATTATTTAATAAAACTACCAGCTAACATCGACGATTGCGAAAACGATCTACTATTTATATGGCCGATGATTGTGGTTCACGTAATCGATAGATATTCACCGCTTTATAATATTTCCAAAAACGATTTGCCTAAAAGAAATTTCGAAATAATAATCAGTTTAGAAGGGACGATCGAAAGTACGGATCAAAAAACTCAAGCTAGATCTAGTTATTTAGCAAACGAAATCATTTGGGGACATAGATTTGCTTCAATGATTTCTCCTTGTACAAACAGAGATGGGTATAAAATAGACTACTCTAAATTTGATGAAACTGTTGAAACTAGCACTCCACATATTTCTGCTGCTGAATGGGACC
This sequence comes from Galerucella pusilla, assembly GCA_910591695.1. Taxonomy (NCBI): domain Eukaryota; kingdom Metazoa; phylum Arthropoda; class Insecta; order Coleoptera; family Chrysomelidae; genus Galerucella; species Galerucella pusilla. Next base: position 13,570 of record CAJUYI010002847.1, on the reverse strand, counting down.
TTTTAAAGAGTGAATCTAGCTCTGGAAATAAGCAATTAATGTAAAAATTTCTATTAAACTGGATATAATCTATTTTATTTACTATTTTTTCCGTCTTTTGTCAAGATATATTGATGCAGATATATTTTCAATAATAAATGAAACTATATATCGTTCAAACCCCTTTTCTACAAACAGTTGTTGCTTTTAAGAACCATTCTGAAAAATCCATTGAATTATATTTATCAAAATATTCGATATTCTCTAACAATAGCATCAAATATCAGGTAAAATTGGCACCTGACAACAAAACAACCCTTCCTAAACTAAAATGTAAGGTAATACCACTCCTAGATGTAATATGATAGCTAGTTTCCAAATAAATATGGTATACTGTGAAATAAAAACATTTAGTCTTATAAAATCACAAGAAATATTAACTTGTTAAAAGATTTTTTATCTAGTGTGTTTGTTTTAATAATAAAAAGGTAAATAATTCCAGATAATCATGATGTACTTAAAATTAACAATTTATTATGGATTTTTAATTTTACTATGTAGAACAAATACAACAAATAATATATTTAATAAACAAGAAGTGTATTGTGGTAAAAAGTTGATTAATATTTTAAAACAGTTTTGCTTAAAACTTCCCACTTATCATACAGGTAAGCTATTAATTCAATCTTTATTGGATATTTTGAATATTTTACTTTTCCTCAACAGCATCTATTCTTTGCATTGGAGCAAAGTTCTTCTGTTTTATACAATAGCATGTTTACATATTTTTTAAATTTACTTATTTAAACCACTTATTAACTCCTTTTTACTCATGTCTCTTCTATGTGAATAGATAAATATGTTTTGCTACAAGTAATAGACCATTCCAGAACACCTGACTTTGACAGGTCGGCCATATTGCTTTGGAGGACAACCGATAAGTTTGACATGTGCAACAAGTCGGTTGGTTGTCAGACAGACTTTGTAGAAAAATGTCAATGTAATATATTTATTTATTTAAATAATAAAAACTGTACCTGACTTGAATTAAATAATAATTAAAGCGAGTTTAACTGTTTATATGACATAAATACCCATAACAATATGGCTGACCTGTCAGTAACGTCATTTTGGAACGGTCTATACGATCTGACATTAATTTTAGGTGCTTTAATCGTACATAGAAAAAAAAGACAGATCGTTAAGGAGTGCTGCAAGAACAAATGCTCTTTAAATTATTTATTGGATAATTATTGCCAAATAATTAATACGTAAGTGAATTAAATAGTAGAGTGAAATAGTTATAACAATATTGGTATACGTTTCAGATCAGCTCTTGAAGATTTTACAAATAAACCAAACGATTCTGCTACTTCAACTACTATGAGAACATCTTTACAGCCAACTAAGAGGTATCTAATCAGAGATATCGAATATACAACGACGGTATCGACTTTTTCTGAAAGGCGGAGACCGAGGAGTAGACATAGAAGGAAAAGGAATTGTAAATGCAAAGAAATACTTAATAGAAACCGGGTAAATATAATATGTTGTTAGTCTTTAATAATGAGTATTATTTTAACTGACAATTGTATGTTTTTTACTCAGTAATTAAGTAATTAAAAATTTTACAATGTTTGTTTTACTTTTAGGTACTTAAAGAAGAAAGGAGACTGCTACAAAAGTTACGGAGCCCACAGATACAGATTCTTCAACCTGAAATAGGAGAAGTTGAGTTTCGTCAAAAACCATTTTATATGATATTATCTTAATAAATATTGTGTGCTAAACCAAACTTAATAAATTTTAACACAAATGGTAATCAACTTTAGTTGCTGCACAATTTTTACTGTAATAAAAGAAATAAAAATGTCTCATGAGTATTGTTATAAAATTAAAGTTTATTAAATTATTTTTTTAACAATAATGTAACTAACAATATATACACAAAAATATAAGAATGAAATGAATAACAATAACTATACAATAAAAATTTAGTATAACAGTTTATATAAGATAGATATTTACTAAGGCTAGTTATGAAAGGAAAAGAGCAATTTTACAAAAGGAATGTAAGTTCTGCAAAATGCAAAAAAAATTCATAACTTTTGATTATAATAGACTCAGTTTCACATAATAACAAGCCACGTCAAGTTGGCTACTGATTTGAAGTCGAATGTTCAGTTTGACAATATGGCGCTGGTTTTGACAACAAGTTCGTGCACACCACTGCAACTTCAAGTGGGTTCTTCTTACGTGAAACGGAGTCTAACAAAGCAACTCTTTACAATGTATTTTCAAAGAAGGAGTACAAGTATTAGAAAGAGACATTAACGTTATCATATTTGGGTAAAGCCGGCTGGATGTAACAGGTTGTCAAAAATGGAACATAAGACACTATTTTGATAACCTCAACCTTCAGTCGGTTTTACCCAAAATAGGATGACGTTGGCGTCTCTTTATAATGCTTCTTTTCTCTACAACTGTATCTTGCAATAATGTAATTTTTCCGCTGCTCGATAGATGGCGTAAGTATTAAATTTTCCTTATTTCAAAATAATTATAATTTAGCTACGTATGCCGACAGATATATAAGTTCCATTTCTTTAAGGTAAATAAAAGGGCTAATAGATAAATCCATTTGATTTCTTACAATTAAATTGTATTTTAAAGATATAATTTAACTAAATCTAATGGAGTGTTTATAATTGTTTTTGTTATGTTTATTTGTGTATCCATTTATTAGTAATAATATCAATTGAGCAATAGATATTGTTAAAACAACATTAATTTAATAAGGAAATAGATATATTACAAAAGTACAATATTTGAATATAGGGGTTCAATTTTAAATATCAATAAACATGAATCTTTAAAACTGTGTTAAATTTGCTAACAATAAACTTACTACACAAATTCACTGATGCCAACATTGCAATTCGTCAATATGTCAATTGAAGGTTTCTGTATTTGCCGCAATGTCAATATTCTGACAAATGACATTGACATTCTATTATGTAGACCAAAATTAATGTTTAATTGATAGATGGAATCAAATTTGTATTTTCCATGTGGAAATTTTTGATAAAAAAATCAATGAACTCGATTTATTTAAATAATTGGTTCTGGTGTTGGTATATATAAAATGTATGGTCAGTTTAATGCATGGAAATTTAAATTGTTTTATCATGATATGTTTGTAATATCATCAAATAATAATAAAATATGAATAAAACATAACATTATGTACAAGTGTCATTGATAGATATTTTTTAAAGATGGAGAGCTGTTTAAAAAATTCCAGAAGCTCCAAATGTTGGAGCTTTTAAATTTGGATTTGACATCAAAAAGCTGTAAAATATCTACCATAAAAATCAACTCTTCAATTTTTTCAATGACATAACAAAAATTAATACAAAATAATTAATATAATCTGGAGTTCTTTAGACCCACCAAACTTATATATTCTTTTTTTGTATTTTATATTTTTTATAATTTCAAAATTCTTTTTGCTGTACATAAACATGTTAATGTGCTTATAATTACTGTTAAATAATTCACTTTTTTACCATATATTCCAAAGTTTTGGTTCTAGAAATGTTTATATTAAAAAAAAATTCAAATTTCGTCAGTTTTTGGGACAAATATTAAAATAAAAAAAATGAAATCGTTTCATAAAGATCTCTAAGAAATTTGGCAGTTAAAGAGGAAAAAGCAGAAGAATGAATAGAAGATACAGAACATAAATAATATTAATAAAAAAATAAAAAGCAACAAATAAATAACATGCCAATAATATTTTTTGCAATACTTTATTAAAAAATTTGAACAATTTGTTTTCATTTTCAATTCAAAAACCAAAACATTTAACAAATAAAGGGTTGGTAACAAGATCCAATTTTTTATAATAATAACTGATATTATTATAAAGGATCTACTGATTTGCTTGGGGGGGGGGGTATTAGTGAAATCAAATTCTTGAGCGCCCATTTGGTAATATATTTGGCAAAATATGAAAAAGTCTTGCCGATACGTTTAAATGCATAATAGGCAACACTTTTCACTAAACAGCAAGCGATAAAGTGAAAAGCTGCTTAAAATGTTTACTAAATAAGAAATATGCTGTTCTTAATCATTTACATGTATAAGCAACACTTTTCACTAAATAACGAGTGAAATGTTGCTTACAATTTTCACTAAATGGCAAGCGATAAAGTGAAAAGTTGCTTAAATGTTTACTAAATAAGAAATATATTATTCTTAAACATTTCCATTTATAGGCAACACTTTTCACTAAATAATAACCGATAGAGTGAAATATTTCTTACATTTTTCACTAAATAAAACGAGATGAAGTGAAATATTTTAAATAATTCACCAAATAGCAAATAGAGATGACATAGACTGTGCTAGAGTGTTTAGAAGTGCAACACTTTTCAGTAAATGTTGCACAACATTTTAACTAAATTAGAAATAAAAATGCAGACAACTGTTGTTGAAATGATTTTGATCAACTGGAAATACTTCCCACTAAATAAGAAGTGAAATGCTGTTCAAATTATTTAGCTCTAGGTAATATTTTTCACCCAATATGAAATGGAGGTGGGTTGTTTTCACTAAATAAGAAGCGATGAAGTGAAAAGTTTCCCAAAATGTTCACTATTTAGATGTATAGGCAACAGGCAGGAAGTGGGTTGTTTTCACTAAATAAGAAGCGATGAAGTGAAATATTGCACTATGTTGGAGAGCCCTACAGACAATTCTTTTCACTAAATAGGAGGTAGTTTACTACATTTTTAGGTGAAATCCAATTTGTGGGAATGTTGAAATGAAACCACAACGCACTTTGTTAACCGTAGTTGTTCTGGGAACAGAATTTAATTCAATATTTCAGCAAAACCCCACACAAACGCATCTAAATATAATTTCATAGCTACAATCATCTACCTAAACTAGATCTAAAATTTTAAACTATTTCATACGATTTAAGACATAATCTGCTGTCACTATTAAACCTTTTTGATAGGGACTTTCGTGCAAGAGATTGGCAAGTCTCACCGACTCTTGACAATGTTGACGTGCCAAAAATTGCGTTTGTTCTAATCCTCTGGATTTGTGAACTAGTTCAAAGGCTTTTTCTACGTCTCCGGGCTCTTGAAACCGTCTCATTATCATGGGATTCAATTCTGGAAACTAAATTAAACAAGTAGGCTTATAACAAATTTCACAAAGATGAAACAATTTTAATGAATATGACTGACCTTTTCGCATGCGAACAATACAGGCGCTGTTGCCAATCCTAACTTTAAATCGGCAGCTGTTGGTTTACCCATGGCTTCTGAAGACGATACAAAGTCCAGGAGATCGTCCACTAATTGGAAAGCGAGTCCTAGATTTCTTCCATATTGAAAGGAAATATCTGTTAATTTTTCGTCTGCGTCCGCCAAAATTGCTACCTGAGAATTAAATCGAAATAATTTACAGTAAAAATGATGTCAATAATACAGTTGTAGATGGAAAATACAAGATTTCTTCTTTTTTTTCAAATGGACACTTTTCTCTTCCAGAGTTATGACTGAATAACATTCAGTGGAAGTCCGTGGAGCTGTATACTCTGCTGTGGTGAAGACATTTAAATTTCTGTGGTAGAAGAATATAACATATAAATACTTACAGCTTTTAAAGAGTTTGCAATCAAAGAAGCGGTTTTTCTGTAAGTTTTTTGTAGATAATGTGTGAATCGTTCGTTTTCGGTTTCTTTGGAACCTAACTGCATAAATTCCCCTTGGACTAGATCTGTTACAACCTAAAGAGTTCCAAATAAAAATCAATACAAAGATTTATTAGCTAGATATGGTTATTACCTGACTTAGAACTGATGTGACATCGTTGTTTCTTAACCTAGCTATCAACATGGATGCTACTGCTAAAATAAAATCACCTGCCATTGTGACCTAGAAAAAATAGACCCAAAAGTAGTAGGAATTAAACGGTTTAGGCAACTAAACCTATATGTAGGCAACCAATAATACTTCTTAGTATAGAAATGTCGAGTATTTAGGTAACTGTGTTAGTCGATTTAAAATAAAATAAATGACATTTGACATTCTTCTTTTTGAAAATAAATAAAAGCACTTTAAAGAACAATATATTTATCCAATATTATGTAATGAATGAATTATATGATAAAATGTAAAACAAATATCGCATTTTTTCTTAAGTATGTCAATATATAGACGTAATTTATTTCATTAATATGAATAATCCGGCACTCCCCAATAACAAAAATAACACAATATAGTAAGTCGACGCAATCGAAAAAAAATTATATAAAACTTGTAATATGTACAAATGAAAGTGAAGAGGCAGACAGTACCGAACTCAGATGAAATTTTAATCATTATAAAAGATGTAAAGATGTAACGAGAGGAAAAGCAGGACGACAACGACTGCCAGAGATGCTCCATAGGCTTGAGATCAGGGGTGCAAGTTGGCAAAAACAATTGGATGAGAATTGGGTGTATGAAAGTGGTGATTATACAATAAAAAATCATTGTATTGCGGATACGTTCCTGCGAGATAAGAAAACAAGTTCGGTTTCATTTAAAACCGGTACTATTATTGAACATATTGAACGCGTCTACTTAGAAACGGTTTCATAAACTGTATATTATTTCAAAAAGCTACAAATAGAAATCTTATGCAATATTATAGTTCAAGTGAAAGCAGGTACTGTATAAAATATTTCCAATTGTGCGGTACAACGGATACTAACGATATTCTGACAAGATATTTGACATTTGGTGTTTTATTTAAAATAAAAAAGTTGCTGCTCGCTTCCGGTATAACCGGAAGTGGCAATTGTCAATATATTTTCCATGAAATCGCCATAACTTGTGACCCATATACTCGTATACCAATTTTAATAAAAATCGCGTGGGCAGTTTCCAATATATAGACAGTGTAAAATCGTCTATATAACATATGCGTCTTTGGTCTGGTGGACAAAGACAACAGAAAAGAATGCAGTGATGAGACTATGCAAGGTGCAAAGGCTTTCCTACATTACACCTCGTGATAATGGGGTAAGCATTGATGGGACTTTTTAGGCAGCAAAGTAACCTGAGCAACAAAATAGTTAGATCAGGATACATCCATTAAGGACATCATAAGTGGAGCCATTTTATATACGAAAACAGACTATATGGCCACTAAACTTCTCCCCAGTCCCAAATATGAGGTAGAAATACCTTACAGTAAGGACTGGTAAGACCCAAGCAAACTAAAGTTTCCCCGAGGAGAGACCTGGTACACAGACGGGCCACAGACTGGGGAAGGGACAGGAGCAGTGGTGTATAGTGAAATGAGAAACACAAGATACTCCTTCTTACTAGGAGAACATACCTCTGTATTTCAGGCAGATATTTATGCTATCCTAGAATGTGTCAGAATTACCAACTCAAAGGATAAACATGCTAAAGGACAGCCAGGCAATCCTTGCAGCTTTAAACAGCACAGCCGCAAAAAAAAGTTCGCCTATATTCCATCCACCCCTGGTATACACAATTAAAATAAAATGTTTGTTATATAAAAATTCCTGGCTATAAATAAACATTTCTATGCAAAATTTCCTATACGTTTTGTTTTTAATATTTTTAAGACGTACAAAAATTTCGCGAAAGTTTTTTTCAAAACATTTTAATCCGAAATGATTACGTCTGCAACGAACGTTAAAATAAGGTTAGTTAAATATGACGAAAATAGATGGGCACGTGAAAAAATTTCGTCGACTTACACCACGTAGACCGAGTACAAATATATTTTATATAGTTGGACTTAAAAAGTGAGATTTCATTAAAATTCATTAGATGGTGGTACTTTAGGCGAATGAAAGTTTTATTTTTGCAAGGTCGAGCTGTATACGGGATCTTTCAAAATCAAGATAAAACCCTCGAGAAGGTCTAGAGAGAAGTAGAAAGTGTTTTTACTGGACCGGATAAAAATGGGGGGTTAAATTGAATAATTAAAAATTTATGGTGAGCTCGTCACGGGTCAATTGTTAGTAATTAAGAAATATTGAAAAGTAAACTCACTTTTTTGTGATTCCATCTAACGTTGACGCTCGGTTTGCCTCTTCGGAAATCCGATTGATCTATGACATCGTCATGGACAAGGGAAGCTGTGTGGATCATCTCCGATATCATCGCTACTTCTCTTTGAGATGATATGAGACCACTAGAAAGAATATAGAACAGTATTTTATTAGACGTCAAGCATAATGATCGTTTAAAATAAAACATTGTTGTATGTATGTGTTTTGGGTTGACATTTACTGAGACCTAAAAGATCTATTGTGCCTCCTTACTTCTACGTCTGCATGCTTCAACTTAGGTAAATGTTCCTCTTCCATCCAGTAATCTCCCAGGTGCTGTGCTCTAGGATTCTGAAGTGCTGTGCAGTTGGAAAGTTTCATCTTCCATGCCACAAAATCTGCATTCTTCTTTCTCCACTATTTTGAGCTTTTTTAGGTGCCCATTCAGGCGACAATGTCCCGTAAGGATCCCTGTTAAAACTCTTAGCGCAGTTTTACTTTGACTTATGCATTCATTTGATCCGTACAGGATGTAGTCAACCAGAAGAGTCTTTGATTGTATAAGCCCTACTAGATCTTTCCAATGGTCAGATATTTCTTCCAATGGTCAGATATTTCTTCCAATATTACATTCGGGCTGATTCCGCAAAAGGGTTCAGGCCCCCAGAAAGGTATTTCAGTCCCCCTCTTTGCTAGTTCATCTGCTATTTCATTTCCTTCTATTCCAGTGTGTCCTGGAATCCATATATTGTTCTCGCCTGGTTCATTGAGTTTGTCTAGGCATTCCCACACACAAAATATTGTTAAACAATGCTAAAACTTACCTATAACCAACCAAAAAGGAAAATATTTGATGAACTTCGACATTTACTAGATACCCATACTATTTCAACCTTTTGGCAACATAGGACAGTTATGACAGACGACAGACGTGAAACGGCTTTTATAATGCACGACATATAGTTCATATAATAGCCTTCTTGGTGTGCGCCATCGTTTGTTACGTATATCCGGGTTTTGGGTATGTCGTTTATTTTATTTGCTATTTTGACAAATTTAATAAAGAAAACCATCAAATTAATAATTACCAGCTTCTTTTTCCAACTGAAATGACTTGGGAAAGAGAGCTCAAAATGCTGATTTTTTCCGTGTATCTAGTCATATTTTTTGTATTATTTAAATATATATAACAATAAGATTAATTATTCACTTTTCATAAATAATAATTGACCGTAAGACATAGAAAAAGACGTAAGACTCATTGCCAATACGAAAAGTACGTCTGCATCCTATTTTGAATATTGTAATTTCTCCCGATTGATAAGTCGCACTTGCGCGTAAATGAAACATCAACTAATCACATTTTTTTAGTCAAAGATCAGGGAAAACGTTTGTAATACATTCAAACGGTTAATTATTGTGAAAATTTTTTTGACAGCTCCAATAACCAATAAAATTTCCTTATTTTTGATCATATCAACAATTTCACCCAATCATGTCAACATTACACGGAAAATTTTTTGACAAATCCAACTACCAATCAAATTTCCTCATTTTATATCACATGAACAATCTCAGCCAATCATGTCAACATTACACTGAAAACAGACCATGGGCAATAGGGGACTTCGGTCCAAGTTGCCAACCCAAAAAATTTCACATTTTTCTACCACTGGGGAAAGAAAATTTCCGGACAATTTTGTCATGTAAGGGTTCGTATTATTTATAAATATCCGTAAACGGAGCCTCGACTCTTCAAATTAAATCCAATTAGATATATATCGAAATTTGTAAAAGTCATATCTGATTGGCTGAAAGTTTTGTTGGAGCACCTGATTTCACGTCAATAATGTCACCAATACGCCATCCATCTTTAGGGACTGCGTTCAGAAAACACAACTGTTGCAGAGCCGTTGAGTGAAAGTTCTATGAACGCACTTTGATTAGTGAGCGAAGCCATTTTCCTGAGTGGTTTTAAATTGCGCTCAGTGAGCACAACACGATGCAGATTGGGATATTTTTATGAAGATTGTCTATGGTTTTATTATTAGTAAACAAAGATTATACTTAGTAAAGGTATTAGTGAAATAAATAAGTATTACAACATGAGTGATGATTATGAATATGAACTGATTTATACGTATAATTATGTAGCATACAGCCATATACGAAAACTGTTCACAAATGATTGAAAAATGTTTTGTATTTATTTATTTGATTATATGTGAGTATTCTACATATATAATCTGTGAATCTGTGACATACATATATTAAAGATTATCTATGATCTTCTAAACTTTTCAAAAAAGGATCGTTTAGAAGACATACGTCAATCATTCGTTACTCAGTGAGCGCTCAATCAACAGTTGAGTTAGGTATATGTTATGTTTTCTGAACGCTACCATTATTGACGTGAAATCAGATGCTCCAACACAACTTTCAGCCAATCAGATATGACTTTTACAAATAACGATATAGATCTAATTGGATTTAATTTGAAGAGTCGAGGCTCCGTTTACGGATATTTATAAATAATACGAACCTTTACATGACAAAATCGTCCGGAAATTTTCTTTCCCCAGTGGTAGAAAAATGTGAAATTTTTTGGGTTGGCAACTTGGACCGAAGTCCCCTATTTTCACACGTTGCTATGGATACATATTGATTTATTTCGATTTTGAAGTTTCGAATATTTAATATTTCGAAATGTCACGATTTGGTTGTAATACTGGAACAAAAAATTTTCTATCCGAATAACCCTCGGACATTGATAAATGCTCAAAAATTTTATGACAACTTTCTCAAGCTTGTTGCTTGTAGGCAACAGACCTCCGCCGTCTGTTTCCAAGCAACAAGCTTTCGAAATCTGTCATAAGATTTTTTCGAACAATTATCAATGTCCTTGGGTTATTACTACTGATAATTTGATTAGGATTAATCACAGACCTGCCTTTTTTCCATTTCTTCCAGCGTAATGTGTTAAAAGGACATTAACAATCGATGACGCACACCAAGAAGGGTATTATATGAACTCTACCTACCTACTTCTCATACATCCCTTTGTTGACAAATAATATTGCCAAGTTTCTCAGTTTTCAGCGTCAGTTTCTCAAGGTCAAACATTTTTAATACAAAAACATCAAAAATACCGCGTCGAGCTTCGTTTCTTGTTGGTTGGTCTATTTTTTGTTCAAAGTTGTTCGATATGTATTACTGTCAACGTCTTTAGATACTAAATTCAGCCGTAGTTCAAGAAAATACTTGTCTGGACAATTTAAATTCATGTGTAAAATCACAACATTATAAAAGCTATTATTCAATATTCGAAAAAGGTGAAAGTGACCCCTGCGTCTTTAGTCGACGAGTTTTATGTGAAAGAGAAAACACAACGGTCAACGAGTCTTCCAAAAATGGTAAATAGCTGATAAAATGTATAATGGGTTTACGAGGGGTGATCGGAAATTGTAATTTAGAGTGATTACTTCAAAATGACTGAAATTCGATTCAAAATAAGGAAAATAGAGGCCGTGGTACACAAGGCAGAGCAAATATAAGTTGAGGAGAAGAAATATGGAAGGACAAATATAACAAAAGAATGATCTGAGTTGATTACTTCTTATTGGCAACATTGGAAACATTTATAACAAGTTATATAAAAATGTTAACCCATGACCTCAACTTTCTCTATGTCTCTATTACGCAGATCAATAGTATAGTCAAATGCAGTCTTATCATGTGGGTCATACGATTCAACAAAGACATACTCACCGTTTTTGTTTTCTTCTATTGCGTTCAATCATAACTTCCAAATAAAATCCGTAAGATGAATAAGACAGACTTATGCAATTTCGACGGGAGAAAAAAGGATATGCATTCAGTTTTCAGCGATTCTAAAAAGTCTTTCACCAGCGAATATTTTATTTAAATGTCAGTTATGTCACTTTGACAATTCAAAGTGACAATATGAATAATAAGAAGCAATTTTCCGGTATTTTGCATCCTAAAGCAAAAAAATGGTACTTAATCTGATAGATTATTTCGAGAATGAATGAAAAAGTGGAAATTCGTCAACCAGTGTACAGGAAACATCAACCATATTTATAATCTTACATTTTGGTAACCTCTGTGTCTTCTGAATTGATACATATGGTTAGTGACCTTTGAACCTGCACGATAAGAGCGCTTTTGACTATACGTAAATTATTTTAATAAAATAAACTCAAAACCGATGAATTTTATTAGAGAATTAACTACTTTCTCTCAATGTTTTTAGTCATTTATTATTATTTTTCATGTAAATGCAGTTTTTAGATTTGAAAGACTAAAAAAACAAATATTAAAGTGCAAAATCCTTTAATTCCACAATATTGCGCGTATCCTGGAAGTTTAAAAACTCAAAAAGCCCGCGACTTAAGTGATAGTTCATACTTGTAGCTAAGATAGGCGCTAGAAGCAACTGTTTACCACATATCGCTCCACGTTTAATAATTATTTTTCCTACGACCACATAGGAAAGTGACATATATCGCACTGACTAGTTCTATGGAAAGTGACCTTTATTCATACGCGTACGGAAAAAAATCTTATCCGTACGTGTGCGGATAAAAAAGCTGTCAAATTGAATGTTGAAATGCTAGTCTTTTTACTCCGCAAATTAATATGTATATGTGAAATGCTTATTTCCTAAGTTGATTTGTCCATATAATAATATAATATAATCTATTTATTTCATTTAAAATTGGAAAAAAAATACCGAGCCCGGACTCGAACCACCCTACTGCTTGTCAAAAATCGAGCCCACTGATGCCTAGACCGCTCGGCCATCCCACTGTTGTAGCTTATGGTTCTTGTCCAAGATACTAATAAGCGCTAAGGAAATGTACACAACAGTTTATTTATTCTCCAAAATAAAATGTGTTTATATCGACATTTATTGGACTTTCATGTTATTAAAACAATAAATATCCGTTTTCAATTATTTGAACAATGAATCCTCAAAATAGCTAGTTAATACTTTCAATCTCCTACAGGTAGGCAACAAGTTAAATATTAATTTTAACTTTTTTATAAAGGTACTTTTTTCCATTGCATAAAAATCACAATTTTCTGGGCCAATTTCAAAGGTAAGTAATCAAAACCATATAAAGTATTTACAAATACACATATGTGAAACCTCTCACATCTACATAAAAAAGCAAGATTATACATGCCTAATTTGGTAAAAGTATATCGCGTGGTCGTAGGAAAAATAGTGTACATAACTTGTGCGAAAGTGATTTTTCACACTCGTGGGATTGTCTCACTCGGCTGCGCTCGTGAGACAATACTTCCCACTCGTGTGAAAAATGTCACTTTCCGCACACGTTACGTAATATACTATTTTTCTCTACTTGTCCAAACATGTATCTTATGATTTATGATCGTTAGCAGTGTTCAAGACCGTAGATTTAAAAATATCTTACCTATTTTCTTTATACATATGTGCATTAATAGCTCGAG
>CAJUYI010002846.1:0-27627 GCA_910591695.1 Galerucella pusilla | reverse complement strand
CAAAAGTAAATCTTCAAAATTAAGATAATAGTTGAATATCTCAGCAAAATAATGTTTGCAGAAGTTACCAACTTTTTAAAATTTTTCCGGTAAAGCTTTCAACTTTATTTTTTTCAATGCAATTTTTATTATAGTTTTTCGCAAATAATTTTAGTCAAACTAAAGGGTTCTCTAAGATGATAGGTTATTTAGTATGACTGTGAAAAATAAAGTTTATAACTATTGGTACCTTTAATGAATGCGGCTTCTGAATAAAACGGTTGAATATCTCAGCAAAATATTGTTTGTAGAAGCTACCAACTTTTTAAAATTTTTCCGGTAAAGCTTTCAACTTTATTTTTTTCAATGCAATTTTTATTATAGTTTTTCGCAAATAATTTTAGTCAAACTAAAGGGTTCTCTATTCAAGATTATATTTTTTCTGTAGCATAATAGTAGGTACCTATATTATGCACTGATCATGTAATGATGATTATTAATACACCAGCATTAATCAGGATATTCGAGTTTCGGTTGGTTAATGCGAGTGTATTAATAACCATTACATGAGAGTTGCATACACTATTTTTTCTACGAATAAGAAATTTTATTTGAATTTAATAACATTTCTTTTTTTTTTATTTTCAATTTCATCTGGCTAAATGTGTTGAATTTTTTTCCGCTATATCCTTCGAAATTTCTTTTTAAAAATGCCTGCAATTTTAGATATTTGCTAATATCAGTTATATGTTTAAAATGTTAAGTTGGGTTTTTGAAATAAAGTAATGTGTCTAGACAGATGAGCACTTCAATTCGATTGAGAGTTCTTCAAAATACACTAGAAACACGTGTGTATGTAAACTCTTCGTCGCTCGACATTTCTTTCCAAAAATGGTATCTACCTTATTGGACTAACTATCACGAATCTCTTATAGAAATTGTCAAGCATTCTACAGTTAATATTGGGTCTGGCTACTTGGTTATATTTAATGAGAATGATGTCATGTCTATGGCACTAGATATACTGTTTTGGTTATGATTTTCGGTTATTTTCAAATGCATTTTGAAGACGCTAGCCTCCTACAATTTAAGTCCTTACTTGTATCATTGCCTGGATAGTTCGTAGACTTTAATTATCTGGATTTTATATGGTTATAAAATATATAGGTACTTGTCAACTGATATAAAAAATTATATCAATGAAAAATATTGCAATCATAAGCGAGACCACTTTGGGAAGTTTATTAGACTGACATTTTAAATATCTGTCGTCCTTTTTTTATGGAGGCTATATGTTATAAGTAACGATATTATTTATGTAATTATAATAATTCATAATCCCACCGACTACCCATTTTTAAGAGTTTGAGCTTGTACTGCTTCAAGTTCTGCACGTAACGTATAGGTACTTATTCGCGAACTCATTTGCTGTTCAGTGACGTCGCTCCAATCAAAACGCGTTCTTGGACACACATGTACTTTCGCTACATTAACTGAAGCTTTGGACGTTTGGGATTAATATTTTTTTCAAAAGTTTTTGATAGAAGATATTTAAAATTCTTCATGATGAAACTAATCCCTTGCTGCACTTGCATTTGAGCGAGGAAAAGCTGGAGAAAGATATATACATGCAGTATTCAAAATTTTTATCACTATTATAATACCATGGTATGAGAATATTTTGTTATAGAATGCTAATACGACCCTGTAACTTGTTTCGGCATCCAAATCTAGAAACACCCTTTCTTCGTAAAGAACAAACGCAACTAAAAAAGAGGACGGTTGTAATTATACCGGGTCGCGATATATACGAATACATAATCCAATGGTAATTCGATTTGCATATTTCGCAGGTAGTTTTACAATGAGTTCCGTTGTTTCCTTCTCGTTTCATTGCCACCTATGATCCCCGTTACAAATTTGCATAATATAGTGTGTCTCTGCCTCTTTATTGTTCTCTCTATAACCGTTATTTTTTTTAAATATATAGGTACAGAGGAGTGGTCTCTTAATATCTATAATTTTTTAATTATAATAGTTCTGGGAATTTAAGAAAGTCCCTAACTAAGAAAGTGGTTTCTGGGAATGGAGTGTGTGATGTGTAGCTATTTATGTGGTTGGAAATAATTTTGAAGATATATATTATATTGATTTTAATGTATTCAATATTTTTAGTTGTATGTGAGATGGCCCAGCCAATACGCCAATACTATCCTCAGGTCCTGGTTCAAAATTTTTTTATTTAATAAAATTGTGACAAAACATTTGACATTTGTGTTTTTAAATTTTTATATGAAGAATTATTGGGTATTGTATTATAACTATATTATAATTATAATATTATATTGCAGCCAGCCGTTTCAAATTTAACACAAATTTACCACATTTTTTAAATGTCCAAAATGCTATTAAATTTTTCTCAATAATGTATAATTCAGCACTATTGTAATATAATTTTTATTTCGGATATAAATAGCTTCAAAATTGTTCCTAACTTTAATAAATTGAAACTTCACACCATAATTTGCTTCTTTCGCTTTTTATACCATGAAGCACTTAATCAATTATTTTTATTTTTTCTCTTCCTCTTATTCTATTCTATAAATCCAACTGAGATTCTAACATTTTCTGTTCTGCATCAATCCCATCTCATTATTTCCAATTTCAGTTGATTTATCTGCACTAATTCCCAAAAATTAATTCCTATTTATTCATCTCGCAGCGCTCGTCAATGTTTCCTTAAGAAACCCGTTTTTTAAATGTCAATGCTTTTATTGGTTTTATTGCGTTAACATTTGGATTCAACTTTAGCTTCCTTTTTTAAATAAATGACAAAAAACTAAAATATCTTTCTTATTTAAAAGATCAATTGCATACAGGTGCCTATATTTATTTTCTTATAGTATTAAATTTTTTATATATCTATCTATGAATTTCAAAGCATAAATCGCAACAACAGGTATCCAGAGACAACCGGACAGCAAGACAGCGCTTGCGCTTATGAGCTCGGCTGCTGCGTAACTACATATTATTATTGTATTGCTGCTAAGCTCTTATATTGTTTCTTTCTGTTTGTCATTAAAATACATGAAAAAAACGATGATTATATTGTGTTGTTTTTGATAATGAATAAAAACGTATAAACTGGTTATTAATTGTTCAACTTTTCCCTTTTCATGTTTTCTTTCTGGTAGGTGTCAATATGTAAAGTACGGAAATTGTTTATCTCAATGTATATCAGTGACCTCAGGGGTTCCACAGAGATCCCATATTGGACCTCTTTTGTTTAATATATTTGTTAATGACATATCATCAATAATTAAAAATTGTGAATTCCTTACGTTTGCTGATGACCTTAAAATATTTCGAGTCGTTAATAACATAGCTGATGCATCTTTGTTGCAAGATGACCTTGAATGCTTAGCCAGTTGGTGTGAGGTAAATATGCTTTACTTAAAGTAGGTCACGGAACCCTGTCAACTATTGTTATAACATAAAGAATGTACCTCTAAAGGAACATAATAATATTAGAGATCTAGGAATAAATTTCGATTCTAAATTAACATTCAAATACCATATTAACGAAACAACTACTAAGGCATTAAAGACATTGGGATTTGTACTTAGACACTGCAAGTCCTTTTCTGTGCAAACTTTAAAGATGTTGTATTTTAGTTTGGTACGATCAGTTTTGGAATATGGTTCTCTTACTTATTTGGTCTCCTTCATATAATAGTGATATTGAAAGCATTGAGAAAGTACAACATAAATTTTTGAGAGTATGTGCATACAAAATGAGCTTCAATAGGCAACAATACACATATGATGACATGCTTTCAATACTTAATATCTCTACCCTACACCATAGAAGGTTAGAAGCAGATTTGTGTTTTCTCAATAAGATTTTAAATGGTAGTGTTCAAATTCCAGAGGTATTACGTTTAATATGTTTCAATACTAATACTAGAAGAACTCGTAATACTGAAATATTTAATATTCCATTTCATACCACCAATTATGGGCAAAATGAACCAATCACAAGAATTTTAAAATCTGCCAATAAATATGCTGGTAGTCTGGATTTATTTGGAATATCTACATCAACATTTAAGAAATCAGTTAAGCTTCTAAATATTTAAGCAAATTAAATTAATAATCTGTAATATTTTTTTTTTCTTATATATTACTCATTTATGTATGAACTCTTTATACTGAATGAACTTTATGTTGTAAAAATGGTAAAACCGTAAATAAATAAATATAAATACTTATTACATTTGATTGTTGTAATTGTAATAGCAATCTAATGAACTTTAAATGAAATATCATAAAATGGACCATAAATGCCATTTTGCAATAAAAGTAAAATTACAGTAATTTTGTATATGTCGCCAAAAACTGTAAAATTACAGGAATTTTTTTTTTCGAGATCACAACCAATGCAAACGTGTTACTGCTCAGGCACTCAAGGTGGCGCCATTCGGCACTTGAAGCGCCACGGGTCAGATGCCCATCTATAAGTATGTTATCTCTGAGCTACTGAGCTAGATCGACGCAACGCACGTATTGTTTTTAATTTAAAACATGTTTTATTTTCACCACAGTTTTCGTCTGATTTCTTCAATGGAAGTATTGCTTTGTGAAGTTGAAAGGCGAAATAAATGACCAGGCGTATTTTTCCAACAATATAATGAAATGTATGTATTGTCACCCTGGTGTAGGTACTGTCGAGAAGCAATTTCATCTAATAGCTACTCAAAATACAGAGATGATGAAATTCACCGTCAACTAACTAACTATGAGTCGTATTTCTATATTTATCTCCCTTTTTGAGCTCCCGTAATAATGTACTGTAATTTGCCACCTAGTTTAAAAACGCACGGTCTCCAATACGTGCTATGCGTGCGTTTTATCGCACCGCAGCAGCCGCGTTCACCCTGGGACACAGCGTAAGAGAAAATCCCAAGTTGAGTTTATGAAAAAGAGCAGCGGAAGTTGGTTCTAACAAGATCCACTTACAGATAATATTTAGTTCACACACTTTAAAGATTGTGATTATTTTACGAGACTTGACTTTTGTGTGATCATTGGCGGAAAGCTTATAAATGTGCAATGACCAATTCTAGCTAGCGGAAATCCTTATTTCAGGATTCAACGTGAAAGTAAATTTAAAAAAAAGTAAATGTTTGGAGTGCTAATTTGCTGGATCTAATAATAATACTGAATTTTCCACTACTAGCTGTGAATTTGACAATTATTGCTTCTTCTAGCCCACTGAGAAATTGAATTTCTCTATTAGTGGTTAATAATTTTCTATAGGTCAATAATGGACAAATTCAAATATTTCAAGAATTCAGGGAAAGTAGCTCAACAAAAGCTTTTGCAACATAATTTTGGTTACCCAGGAGATTGTCTTTATAATATGTGCTGCTTGAAATTACCTATCAAGATAAAAGTATTTGAATAAAAATGCCATTAGTTTGAAATTCGTGCTCAACTGAAAAGGACTGGTGTGCAATCATACACATAAGAATGTTGTTCCAATTTTTATTAAGTAAATGATTTTAACAATATTTAACGCAAAACATATCAGTGATGTATTAAAATTAGACAATTCTTGACAGTAGTTTTTTACAATGACAGTAGCAATCTTCGATTCTTTCGGCTGCCATACTAGTCCGGTATTAGCGGCTAAGGAACAGTGCAGTAAGAACTGATAGAGCAGCAGGTAGTCTAGTGACTAAATTATTACAAATTGTAACAACTGGTAAAGAGTACGTTCATAATATATCGAAAATTGACAGTGTACTTGTTGAATATCTTTATAGCTGAGTACACATGACTAGAAAGTTAAGAACATTTTTGTATTCTGTGTAAAAAAATTATTTAAAATTGCAAAGCGCTTTCGGCTATTAGGCCATCATCAGTGCCATACCTGCAAGTAAGCAATAATCGTTGGAAAATTTAGTTAACTAACACGTGTTCGTGTAGTGGCTGAAGAATTTTATTGAAATTAAAATGTTCATAATATGAAGACAGTTTAACCCCAATCAGGGGGTAATTTAAAAAAATTAAAAATATAAAAAAAACTTAAATTTAATGTAATTTTAACAGTGACGTTAATGTGTTGTAGACATTTGACTAGGTTTCTTGTTTCATATCTGACGAGTAAGTAATTCTTTACTAATTTCTTTTTAAAAATGTTCCAACGATTATTGCTTACTTGCAGGTATGGCCCTGATGATGGCCTAATAGCCGAAAGCGCTTTGCAATTTTTACACAGAATACAAAAATGTGTTCTTGACAGCGTACTTGTTAGTCAGACGACGGAGTAAACGCTACTCGTGATGCGCTTGTGAATTATTTTTAGTTTTTGTCTTAAATTTGGCTAATAGTGGAAAAAATTGTATATACACCATGGTGTTGAAGGCATTTATAAACCTCGCACCCTATTCTTGATGCTCGGTCACTAATAATAGTCTTCACCACCTTGGTTTATAATATACTATTTTCTGGTGGAAACGTTAAATATGAAACTCTTCGCAAACTCTTTTCGTATTCTGTGCAAAAGTTTCATCTGAGGCATCACAAAGGAATCTGTTTATTCCATTTCTACTAAATACTCAAGTTTATTCACGATATCTACCAGTTGAACACAGCGGCCATAAAGGATTTGGTCAGATTCAAAACAAACGTAAACATTAAATATAAATATCTTCTGTAAGTTCCTTGTGACATTACTTATTCTTTTTTCTCTTATTCTTTTGGGAATCAAACCACAATATTGTTTTTTATTTTTTATTTCGACGTTTCGGTAGCGTTCCAGCTACCGTTGTCAAGATTAACTTATTAATTTTATTTCTAGTTAATCTTGACAATGGTAGCTGGAACGCTACCGAAACGTCGAAATAAAAAATAAAAAGCAATATTGTGGTTTGATTCCCAAAAGAATAAGAGAAAAAAGATTAAATATAAACAGTGTTGTCATAATTACTGAAAAATGCTGAATTACAAAAACTTGAAGTTTTGTATATGGTCTATTGTCTAAGATTAAATTAATCGTTTTTTTTACATTTGCCTTAATTATGTAAAGGTAGTAAAGGACATTAAAGAACCACAAAAACATTTAAGTAATTGGTTGATTATTACGACATGGCAACATCTGTGGATTTTCAAAAAATTAACTTTTCATTATTTATGTTGGCATCAGATTATACGTTCTGAGTATAATTCCATGTAATTTATAACACGAATATAATAGACGTACCTATGGCAACAGAAAATCTTAGCGAAACACCAATGCTAAATGATAGTCAGAAAGACATAAGCAATTAACAGAGCAAACGATAACTTGAGACGTTTTTTACAAAAACAGCCATGGTCTAAATTTGTGTTTTGTGGTAAACAAAATTTTTATTTTGAATATTATAAATATTTCATAGGAGGCTTAGTAGTTTAGATTTTATCGATTTCTTAACTATCTAACGACCTAATTTATCTTATTTATCAAGCAAAAAAAAATAAAAGTGTTGATCTTATGAACTTTGCCTGTTTTTGTCAGAAATTAATTAAGAAAATAAACAGCAACAGGTATAAAAACTTTATTAATCATCTTGCAAACTATGTACTAAAAATATTACGGCACTAAAATTAAATATCCTACTCTTCAGCACCACTTGTCGTCGCAGGTTTTGATAGTACCGAACATTTTCAGGATTTAGCAGGCACTTTGCCATATTCCCAAGGAAAGCTAGCTTCTGAGGTTTTGTTTTATTGGAATTTTTCCGGTATAACGAAGGCAGTGTCAAAAAGAAGTATTTCCCTATTTCGAACGTGAACAGTTTCCCATGATACAGTATAAACGGGTTTACACTGGATGTAGTTGTGATAAGTAATTATTTTAAAGACTCTCTCCTTTTATTTTCATACGTGGCTTTGGATTAGAGTACACCGTTATGTTTATTTTTCTTTATAGCCATTTTTTCCACACATCTTGCTTTCTTTCTTTTCTAGATTGTTATGGCATTTTCATCACAAAACTGTATGCTTACGTTCTCCATAATATCTGTATCTGTTGAGTAGGAAGGGTGAGTGTAGGCTCACAGCACTTAGGCCACATGTGACCCATTGTACATCCTCCCGAGGAGTTGTCCATCCTGTCCTTCTCAGGAAGGTGGACAGGTCACTAGGAGACATCTCCTTTATATCGGCAGGTGTAGGCCAAGACTCACCGAACACACACTCTCTTATTGACGATAACTCCGGACACTCGCATAAGACATGCCTGACATTGCCTAAGACATTCATCTTCCTGTTCACACATCCTGCATAGAGGTGTGTCCACTAGCCCCATAGTATGGAGGTGTTTCCTTAGTTGACAGTGGCCAGTCAGAAACCCTACTGTTAAACGTAGGGTTTTCCTGGTCATCGCCAAATATTTCTTCTGCGCCAGCTTCCCAGGGTCGCCCAGGGTGATTCTGGCAAGACTGCATCCTTTGATTACATCCCATCTCTTAAGGGATTTAGCATGGGTGTAACATTTGGCTAGTTCCGCAATTGTCGAAGTCGTTAGGCCGTAGGTGTCACTGGGTCCTAGAATTTTTAGTTCAGTGGCTTCCCTGGCTAAAGAATCGGCAATGCGATTTCCTTTACTCCTGTCGTGCCCTTTAACCCACCTCAGGATAATATTGTTATCTGCCGAGGCGTTAGCTAAATATTGGTGGCACACTAGTACTAGCCTCGATATAACACGTTGTCTGTTCAAGGCTAATAGGGATTGTCTAGTATCAGTGCAGATTGTTATGTTTTTGCCAGAAATTCCTCTTCTGGTTAGTTCTTTTGTGGCAATTGAGATATCAGCCAGTTCTGTTTGAACCACGCTGGTATTGTTTCCCATTCCCCACTTAATCCTTAGGCTTAGTGCTCTCGAGTAAACTTCACATCCTGAGCCTTCTTTCATTTTTAGACCATCTTTATATATGCGTATTGCATTTGCAGCATCTGGCTCTGTGTTCTGTTTTATTTGTATTTTGTAGGGTTTATTAAACTAAAACCTGGGTTCAATTGCATCAATGGCTGCCTGCAGCAAAGGTAGCGCAGTAAGCTTTTAATTCCTGCCATAGGGTCAACCTCAATTGGCTCACTCCTACTTCGGGGTTTACACCAGCCGTGCGCAATCGTACCATGGCCATTAACGCAACCTCCTTGACGTACAGGTCTAGAGGGGTCAGACCATTGCTGCAGTTGGTGTTGTTCTCCATAATAATTTTATTATGTCGTCGTAACATCAAAAATTAACACAAACCAAAAAATGACCTAAAATAATATTACAGGTCAAATTCTTTCAGCGCCACCCACAGAATTTCCGGCAAAACAACCATTGTTCTGCAATATGGCGGCTGTTTTTATAGGGCATTTCCACGACAGTTGACAGTTGACAATACCCCTGAGGGAAAATAATAAACACGATCAATAATTATCAAACATCAAACAACTATTAACCTATAATATATATTATTAAATATGCAAGTTCAACAATTAAAATCTCTTTAAAAAACATTTAAGCAAAACCAACTAAACTCGAACACGATCTATCATTGTAAATCAGCATAACCTCACTATTATTATACCACGTGTTCTGAACACGTTGTTTATAGTTTTAGCAATCAAATATTGTCGAGCATTAAATTAGGTAAATGAGCCAAAAGATAATTGCCGAAAAGTAATGGTTGTAGGAGAATAGAAAAGACAAAGAGGAAGATTAAGGAGGCTTTGGATTGACCCAATGAAAATATAAAAAGATTACGGAAAAATTGGTTGAAAAAATTTCTCTATCGGTTCTGAAAAGGAATCAGTGATAAACATTTGGAAGATAATTAAATTGTTACTATTCTTCATAAACACTAATTATTCATAAAATCGACGATTCCCTAACAGAACAAAAATATCGAAATTGGTTTTTGAAAGAAGATAATCGAAAAATAATAATTTATTGATATTTCTATTTAAAAAACCGTAATAATTAAATTCAAGAACTTGTAAGTTTGACATTCATATTCGAAATAGAAAAAAGTTCTTGGAATTTAATTAATATTTCTTTTAAGCAACTTGCTATGATGCCACGCTTCACAGAAATTCAAAGGTTACAAAATACTATATTATTTACATTTATATCGGAATTTTAGCACCATTTTAAAGAACTCTTTGTAAGTATGAAAATAAATTGAGATTAGACCTAATGCCAGCAATTTAATAATTATAAAAATCATCTATATTTAATAATTTACCTACGTTTAAAATTATATTTTCTTTTTTTAAGAACGTATTAAATATAATGGGAACAGTAATTTCACTTATTAAGAAATATGTAAGCTGCTAATATTGATGTATTCTACCCTTCAGTAGTGTGTGGACGACTTTATCTACTTGAATAAAATTCTCAAGGGAGTAGGGATAACTGGTAGCTCGAGTATGGCGCCATCTCCTAACTGAAGAGCTATGACCAGAAGCTTCTATATATCCTCTTACTTTCACGTAACTATAACAGATAGCGCAGCTAGTCACTGTTTTTGAAAAAATTCTGATGAGTTTTTGAGAGTTGTGTTAAAATTCGTTGCTACGGAAAAGTAACAATTTTGGAAGTGAAAGGAAAATTGACACAAAAGGCAGTTAATGACATAATTATACAATATATAGTTATGGATTTAGAGGTAGTTCGGGTTAATATGAAATAATATCGCGTTGGAAAAATTCACGATAAGTAAATGATTTTTTGATTGAGAGAATTATTGATGAAGTTATGTAATATTTCGGAAGAGACGAGTAATGTTAAATTGTGAATATATTATATATCTAGGTATAAAATTGTTTAATTTGATCCCGTATAAAGGAAGAAATTAAAATGAAGGGAATTTTTTTTAAATCGTAGAAAGAATTTTAATCAGTATGTATTGCAATGAAAGTAAAAGAAGATTTCTCAGGAAAACAAGGAAAAAAATCAGAATCTTCTTTGGTGCTAAGAGAAAAACATTCTAATGGGGATATAATAAAATATTAATAAGAGAGAAACAAATTATTAAATTAAATAGATAAAAAAGTTTTCTTTAAGAAATAGGAAATGTACATAATATGAATGATAAATAATTGTTTTTGCTTCCTGGTGTGAAGCAACATGCAATATATTTTTCAAATTAACAGAATTTTAGTAATATTTCATTTTTGTAGAAAAATTTCAAGAATTTGAAGAATGGGAAACAAGAGGATCAGTGGATTTGATTTGATGTAGGTGTTTATTTCGGTTAATAAGCAGAAAAAAATCACCATATTCGCAGATAATAGCCTTATTCATCTTGTTTTTTTCATTGAACTCGATAGTGAAAGCGGCGTTCATTCGAACTAATGAGGCTTACATGTGTCATGGGCTAACGGTCTATAAGTCAATGAATAAATGCATCAAGCACCTCTTCAAAAAATAACAATCACTGGTAACTTCAAAAAATTATCAACCCAACTAGGGGTGGAGTTAAGTAAATTTAATTTATTTAATTATCATTAACTATGTTAATTGAAAAAAATGTCTGGCGAAGATAGAAATATATATGCCTCTCAAATTAGCTGGTCTGAGGGGTAGGTCCTTTCCTTTTATTAATAGTATTAAAAAAATATGTTTTTCCACGGTCGGGAGTAGAAATCAGTTTCTATGACATCAAAATTGAAACAGAAGTAGTCGATTATTCCCAAGGGAGTATAATGCTTCCGTGGGAGTTTACATTATGGAGAACGATTTTCATGCAAAGAAATATAGCATTGAAATTGTTTATTGACATTTAAATTAAATGTTACATTTGTACAATTTTCAAAATTAATTTTGGAAGGAATATTACTTTCTCTTACATTTAGAGGTTTTTATCATTGCGCTAGTAGTGATGCCTACCAAACTAGCACCTTAATTTGACAATTCTTTTTGTTTGTTTATTTTGTAGTTATGACAACAACTCAACGTCTACTAAATAAATGCTCAAATCCAAATACAATAATGCTGGTGCTACTTACTTCATAATGACAAAATATCTGTTTTTAAGTTAATGAGACCGTGGAAAAAATAGTATATACCATTCGGAAGAAATGCTATTTTGTCCTCGGTGCATTGTAGCCCTCGGGCTTCAAATTGCACCTCTGCCAAAATAACGCATTTCTCTCACTTATAGTATAATGTACTATTGTACTATTTGTAGTTTATTCAAATAGGTACAAACCTACAGCTCTGTTCCATGATGAAAACTAGGGTTTCACGAGACGAGAAGTCACGTCTCGAAAGAAATGTCTCGTCTCGTCCTGATCATCGAGACGAGAAATTAACAAACTCTTGTCTCAAAGTTTTTCTTGAAGCCAATTTCTCGATCTCGATTCGAGATTCTTGAAATTTCGAAAGTCTCGAAAAAGCTCAATGTTATTATAGTTTATATCTACATATGTATACAGGGTTTATTGAAATAACACCAATAAAATTTAAGATGGAAATCAAGATGGTTATTCGGAATAATTTTTTTTTGAAACAACCTGTCCCCAAAAAGTTATCTACATGGTTTTCTTATATTTCAGTTTTTTTAGATAAAAAGCATGGGTGAAAAACCCAATTCATTTACTAACTGTTCTGTATCTGTATCTGTAGAGTAGGGAGGGTGAGTGTGTAGGCTCACAGCACTTAGGCCACATGTGACCCATTGTACATCCTCCCGAGGAGTTGTCCTCCTAGGTCATTGTCCATCCTGTCCTTCTCAGGAAGGTGGACAGGTCACTGGGAGACATCTCCTTTATATCGGCAGGTGTAGGCCAAGACTCACTGAACACACACTCTCTTATTGACGATAACTCCGGACACTCGCATAAGACATGCCTGACAGTTTCATCTTCCTGTTCACACACCCTGCATAGAGGTGTGTCCACTAGCCCCATAGTATGGAGGTGTTTACTTAGTTGACAGTGACCAGTCAGAAATCCTACTGTTAAACGTAGGTTTTTCCTGGTCATCGCCAAATATTTCTTCGGCGCCAGCTTCCGAGGGTCGCCCAGGGTGATCCTGGCAAGACTGCACCCTTTGATTACATTACTAACTGTTTATTTTATTTCTAGAAGTTTTTTTCGAAAACGAGAAAAAAATGTAATACAATCTCATGTTAAACAGCATTTTATTGAACAACAATCAACCAAATTATGATTTTACTAGGTAGGCTAATACTTTACAATTAAAATAAAAGTAAGCAAACAATGAAAAAAAACCTGTCGAATGTTTCGTTTTATTCGTTTTATTGACAAATAATATTTACCAAATTACGTGGATTTAGCTTAAAATACAGTTGTTAGTTATTGCAACATTCACATTTTACGAGATCGGAGAAATATCGAAAAAATTTCTTGATCTCGGAAAATCTGGAAGTGCAATTCTCGATTTCGTCTTGGAACGACTAGACGAGAAATCTCGAATTTCGAGAGTTTGGTGAAATCTACTAAAAACCATTGAATAATCGGGATTCTACCAATGAAGAGTAGACCATTTTTATATCTAAATCTAAAGTTATACCGATATATCGTTATAAATACCAAATTCACTGTAATCTGGATCCCATTTTTATAATTTTTTCTCTTATTTTTTGGGAATCAAACCACAATAAAGTTTTTTATTTCTTTTTATTTCGACGTTTCGGTAGCGTTCCAGTTACCGTTGTTAAGATTAACTAGGGATAAAATAATTTTTGGTCCCTATCTGACACAACGAAAAAAATATGACAACAAGACAATCAATAATATTTTGAAGTTTAAGAATACAAAACTTTGTTGTCAAATTTTATTAAAGTCCATTCATAGTAGATCACATCTCTGGTAAAATATTTTATTTTATGACATTCTAACGATATGATAGTCTGCTAGAAATGGAATCCAGTGAAGTGCACGTTCCAGGAACGGTTTTTATTGGGATAGCGCTTTTTTTTCGCTTATTTTGGAAATGTTGTTAATAAAACGCGTTTGTAGTTACTTTTTTGTGTATGATTATTTTAGTTTTCAAAATATGTATGACTCAGTTTGGTGATTTTATGTATTGAAGTGTGTATCGATTAACAACCATTCCAATGATAAGAAAACCTGGATAAAAACTTATGATGCTATCCTGATAACGCAGGTAATTGATTATTGGAAATTTCTCTTTCTAACATAAGTAACCAAATTTGACTACATTCGGCTGAAATACTAGCTACACATTTATCTGCATTTAGTTGTATTAAAGCACTTTCTTTGATTTTTCGTCTTTCATCATTGGGCTCTTTCAATATTATTTTTGTCGAATCCCATTAAATTTTATGCCCCTCTTCCCAAGCATGTTTACAATTACCTGACTTGAAGAACTCCCTATCTTCGATATATTTTTTATGTTCACTTATTCGGACTTTCAATGGTCTACATGTTTCACCTAAATAGAATTTGTCGCATTCACAAGATATCTGATATATGCAATTTTTTGAAGATTGATCTTCATTTTTTGGTTTTGTTTTTGTTAGTATAGATCTCAACGTATTGTTAGATCTGAAGCTAGTTCGAATATTGAATTGATTACCAATTTTCTTAATTATTTCCGATAAACCCTCAACATACGGTATTGTCAAGTTTTTAAAAATTATGTTAGCTGAATTATTAATATTATTGTTATTATTATGGGGTATTAACAATGAGCCCTTCTCTATATTCTTAATTTCTTTATTTACAAACTCTGCCGGGTAATTATTGGCATTTATAGTATATTAAGTATCAAGAACGGTAAGGGTCGTTTACCGGTCGACAGCAATGTTTGGAGGCTGAGCGTAGCGAAGCCTCCAATTTTGCTTGAGACCGGTATTACCCTTAACGTTCGAAATGCTTATACCATTTTTTGCGCGATCGTACCTATTGAAATAAATTTCGAATAAAATAATTTAAATTTCTTCGAAATGAACGAAATGTCAAAGGTGACATTTATACTTCTCGATCAGGTTAAAATATAATTTGCATTTTGGTGAAATTGTTTTCATGCTATTTATTACTTTTTATATTGTTCTGTTCAATTCTGTTCATTAAAAAAAATATCAATCTTTTTATTTTTTTTGTTCCTTTTGTGTAATGAATGAAGTAATATATTATTTAGGACCACTTAAATGTATGTAGTGCTAAGACGTCGGTAAGTAATTTACTTACCGACGTGTGAACGTAAGTAAATCACTTACCGACGTGTTAGACTTAGAAACCAGTAAACACAACCTACCGACCTGACAACCGATGCTGTAAATAAACAAAAAAGATCGATCGCGTAAAAAAACATTTTTAGTAGAGTTTTCTCCTTTGTGAAATGATTATCATTAGAACAAATGATTCTGGCCCTATCGTATAAATATTTTACTACCCATTTATTAACGCTTATAGCCTGATTTGATTCAAAATTCAAATACCTATTAGTGTGTGTTGGCTAACGATAAACACTTGTTTCATACCCTGTAGATGTTTTATTGATAAGAAAGAACATCTAAAAATGGCAGAAAATTGTTATTTTCAATTTCAATTTCAAATTTTATAGATTTTTCTCCTTCATTTATATAGGTTAAGAAATCATTCAGAGACACTAAGTCATAAGGCCATATTGCAAAAATGTCGTCTACATATCTCCACCAGACAATAGGGTATTTGATAATTTTTTTTAAACACCATTAGAAGATTGTCTGGCCTCAGTTAAGTACTTCAAATTTTTTTTAATTTTTTTACTAAGCGGGAAAGTTGCCAAAACCAACTTTAAAAATTTTATATTTAAATAGCGCGCCAAAACGCGCTGATTTTTTATGACGTCAGTGATCTTGTCGCTCCGCCTACCGCATCCCGAGCGACAAGATCACTGACCAGCCGAATCGGAACCATCGGCTCGACCTGCGGCCGCCCACCTGAGCTGGCCTATAAGAAACAAGCAAGCAGCGAGACCTCTTACGTCACAATAAACTCACATATTTTCCCGCGCTGAGTAAATATTTGAAAATTACCATTTTTGTTAAGTTAATGAAAAATCACTGGTTTAATTTATTTGTGTGAAATATTGATTTCTGGCATAATAGTACCACAAAGTACCTGCTCCGACTCTTTTTTAATTTTTTCCGCTCATAGGAAAATACCCTATTGGTTTTAATTTTTGATTATTCACTATTTTGGCTCCAAAATGTTCCATGTAAATAATCGATAGAATTGGTGAGAGGCAAGAAGACCAAAATTCTGTTCATAAAAATCATTATTGTACTGAAAATATGTTTTTGTTATACATAATTTTAATAATTCTAGTATTGCTGCTACGCTCAATTTGGTCCTTTCTGTAAGGGTCTGATCTATTTCTTATTTCGATTTGACAAGTTATATTGTCTTCTGTACCGGTACATTTGTGAAGAGACTAACTACATCAAAACTAACCAAATAATGGTTTTTGTTGAACTTTAAATCTGATAGTTTTTCTAAAAAATGATTGCTATTTTTGATGTATGAATCTGTCTGTCCTGCGAGGGGTTCAATGATTTTAAATATATAATTTGATAGTTTGCTGCATGGAGAATTAATAGTGCTACAAATTGGTCGTAATGGTATGTTTAGCTTATGAATTTTTGGTAAACCATAAAAATGTGGTGGTTTACTGTATTTAGGTGTTAACATTGTTCTTTCACGATTAGCAAATTCGTTCTTGAATTTGAAAAGTGTCTTATAAATTTTGTTTTCAATTGATTTGGTAGGATCATTTGGTAGCTTTGTATAAGGACCATTTATTAATAAATCTATTACGTGTTTTTTAATTAATAAATAATAATTGAGACAATAATTAATTTTCCATGTCGTATTCGATTCTCATTTTCTTATCTGACCATATCTCCCTGTATAAAATCATATTCGTATTATCAGCAAAACTGTATATGGTTCCAGTAATGTCCAAGGTAAGTAAATTATTGTTTTAAAATAAGCTTAGGTACACAATCATCTATTTTTCTGTCATTTTTTTCTATTTTTTATTTGTCTTATGATGTGGTTCACTCAATACTTGGCTTTTAAATGCATACGTCCTCTTAAATATTATAAACTGCTCTACCTATCTTTTCACAAACACACCCACCTATTTTATTATTAAAAAAATTAGATATAAAAAACATTCAACCCTTCTGTGTACAAATTTCCGGTTAGTAGATTTGGTTTCAATAGTAAAACCATTGAAGTCTCTTCTCACGATGGAAATAAAGGCTTTTAAATCAACCATAAGCGTAGATTTTGTAGGAATAAAGTGCCTCACGATTTTATTTTCTTACATTTCCTAAACTTGTTTGACTATGAAACTGCTCAACAATTGAAGTGGATAATATAAAAATTTCAGAATTTTCTTTGTAACTGTTTGAAAGAAAGAACGTTATTTAGGTGAAATGAAAGTTTACAAAAGCGGCCCAAAAAAACAAATACTAAATAAAGAAAAAAGTATGATTAAGCTACTCCATAATGCTATTTACAACGGCTGTTTGTGAAAATAAACAAGAACAAGAAGCAAGACCGAGACCGTTAGCAAGACTGTCTTGGTATCGGTCTAGGTTCTTGATTTGCTCATCACAAGTAAAATTCGACTATAAGGATGGGAAAGATAATTATACAAATTACTTTAGTGTCCCAAAAAAAGTTGAAACACTGTATCATTTGGAAAACTAGTATTTCATATCTTAATTATTTTTTATGCCAATAAAAATTAAAGTAAGTATCTGACATTTACTGTACGAAATTAGCTCTGACATACGCTTTGCTCAAGATCGACACCTCAACCTAATATTTCTTATTTTAAACATTTGATTTTTTTGCAGTTGATTCATTGATTGTAATTAGTACAGCTCGACCAGTGCTTGGTTGCACTGTTAATGTAAAGAGACCATCCCTTGCATGTTCTTGAGCCAGAAGTCTATATCCCTGCCCCGGCCTTGAAACTCGCACACCAGATTATTCACAGTAGTGAGTGTATTTGTAATAATTTGTTCTTTTTCGTTTACAGTAATACTTTTAGTAGAGTCAAGCTTTGAATTTGCTTTCCACATTTTTGATTTATAAAAACTTTTCGGCGACTGCTGGCCGATTATCAGGATTATCAGGTAAATAAGCTCAGCCGCTTCAATTTTCATGACACATTATTTGAGGAATATTACTAGCCAGAATATCACTTGCCCCAAGTACCTATTGATTTGATAACACGTAATGGTCCTTGCCCTCACAATTAATGATTAACTTGTTCTTGAAAAGTTTCTTACGGGTTCTGTATTGTTGAAATTGAAGGTATTTATCGATTCAAAGAAATGTTTGGCAACATTGGTATCATCAATTTTAGGATCTGCCGAGAAGAGAAAATATTATACCATATTTTGGGTCGCCTTTTAATTGAGAAAATTGTAAATACTTAAGCGGCTGCGTTTACATCTGCCAAATTTTCAATTATTCGTACAAAAAAATCAATTCAATAAAACTGTATTATTATTTTTATATGCGATTCTTCATAATAATTACAGTATATATAAATAATACACACAACTATTACTAAAACAAAAAAGTTTCTACTTCCAGTAGTTGAAACTGGAATCTTTTTTTTGCCTACGACATTGTTTACCAAATGTTTACCAAATCTTTGCAGTTCTTCAATTTTGGTATATAACCGTGGATTCCAAGGCATTAATTGTTACTGTACCTTTTAAAACTTTTTCTGCTCATTTAGGTTCAACACAAATTTTTTTGAATACCTTACCGGAAAACCTACCACATGAACACCAAAAGTAGTGCGGAAAGTATTGTTTAGCAGCGGCGGTAAATTCATAACGATTTTTGAAGTTTTTCCCTATCTTTCACAAGATTAATTTGACGTTTCTCATAATTTTTTCAATTTAACGTCAGTGTATCTCAAAGTTTTTTCTTATATTTTTCTTATTTTTTGGTTTATTCGGTAGGCGAAGAAACTGTTGTGTGTCACATATGAAGGAAACATTTTAGCAACTCTTAAATATCAGATGCCCTTGCTTCGCTACGCTCGCTCGTGCTAATAGTCTTGGGATGCTAAAGTTCTTGTGACACTTGAGTGATATGAATAAAAACGAAGTACATGCTAATACTAGAAGTATTAGCATTTTTTATAAAGTAGGTACTTCAAAGCTAAGAAGAAACTACATTTCAAAGTAGATACTTTTAATTTTTCCGGAAGTTACTATACCAAGTAGCACTCTCGTGAAAATGACTGAAGTATTTACTGCAATTTGAAGTAGCGACTTCTTACAGCATGTAGCATTTGCTAAACGTTAGCGAAGATGGTATAATCGCAGCTTCTTGAGAATTCTACGGTTAGTTTTGTTTGAAAATGGATGGAATACGCAAAAGAAAAATATACAGTGCATAAATATTGGTTAACTCTTTAAGGGCTGTATCTTTTGCAGACTTGATAGCAGGTGTCATTTTTTTATCCAGCAGTATCTTGAAATCTTCTAGCATTATAACAAATGCTAATTGTATATATTCATTTTGGGACTCTTCTTGCTGGGGCATTTCTTCATCTGAAGACATTTTACAGAATCACAAGCACACTTTTTTACTTTTAATAATTTAATTGACAACCAAGAAAAATAGCAAATGATATTTCGGGTAGTTACGAGGGTAGTCTCGACAATTTTGTATAACAACAACGATGGAACAGAAAATCTAATAAACTTGTCAAGACTTGCTCACCGAGCAGAAGGAGTGGGAGATGCTGCACATGTCGAATCATATACTACGGGCTAAAAGTAGAAGATACTACAAGCAGCGTAGTAAATACTTCAACGTTTAGCAGATTCTACCGGAACTGACCAGATGCTTCATGATGGAGCAGATACTTTGAAGTAGATCCTTAAATTTGTAGTATTAGCATGTACTTCGTTTTTATTCATACCACCCATTGTCATACAGTTTTGAAGATTAATACACCAGCTTTTTCGATGGAACAAATGTCTTTATGTTCGGCAACATTAACCTGTTAATACCGCAATACAAACTAAAAATTTTATTTTCAATCACCTTTCGTACTCTAGACTGGAATTCCTATAAATCATCTGAATTTTCAGCTGAAATGGTTTTTCTGCTTTCATATTAAACTCCTTTATTTTCAAATTTCTTTTAACTATTTTTAATAATTTGTCAAGAATGAAAAATTCATGTCTTTAACTTGTCTTTGAACGACTTTCATATCCCCAAATTTTTCGTAAGCTATTGGTTTTTCGGTTCTAATTTTTTTGTTATGCTGCTCGTATTGCTTCGTTCTTGTATAATAATAAAATGTACAATACGAGGTCCCACCTAAAACAGAAAACATATTATTTTTCTACTTTAGATCACTAAAACCGCATCTAATGATCTAAAATACAGGTTTGACATTCGCAAAACGTCACTTTAAACACTAAATAACTAATAAATAAATATTCCGTGATAATTTTGTAGTTCTGTGTCATTTGATTTTTAAATGACACAGTCTGTCATCTTGTGAATATAATTGAAATGATAATAATGTCTAGGTCTAGGTCTATCTAGGTCAAAAACATCTTTAATCACTTTAATCACAGCGACTGTAAAGAGGTCTCCATATCTGTTGGCATTCATTTAGTTTAGTCGCACAATGTTCCCAAAGCGGTACACGATCTATAGATTTATCAAAATATTTTTCGGCTGGCTTATTGGCACGTGCCAACGGTCGCGTCCACATTATGCCGCGATTTGCCAATTGTTATGGCCAACGGCAAATTACGGCATAATATAGACGCACCTTATGGCCGTTTGCGCGGGAATTTTAAGAGTCGCTTAAAGCATAAGGTTTCCTTAATTACTTACACGGCAGTTTAAGTTCCACTTAAAGTAGCTAAAGTATTACCTAAAGTAAGCCGTCGATATTGGAGGCTTAACAGGTCCTTAAATTTAAAGTTGTTATTTATAGCCTCACTTTTAAACACGTTCGTCACATTCACAGATTATATTATTTCACATTCCAGGCTGATCATGGATTTGTTTTTAAAAGAAATTTTTTTAGAAGATGATTTAGACGTTCTTGACATACTGGATTTTGGGTTTCCTAGACCATTTCGTACAGGAAGACATTATTTTGAAGAAATGGACGATTCAAATTTTTCTAAAAGATTTCGGTTGTACAAGGAGACAGTTCTTGAAGTGCTTGCCCTAATCTATTATATCTTTGTAATTGTGTGTAAGGCTTAATAAAGCAACTTTTTCCGATGCCGAAAAATTTGATGATCGAACGCGTTTGGAAGACGTTTTTTCAGTATTCATCATGTGCTAAGATAATTTGATAAACAAAATGGCTTAAGGATTAAAAATGAAGAAATTTTTCTACACCCACATGTATATTATCCATTTTCTGCACAGTGTACAAAATGGAAATGTAGGCCATATCGGTTGACTGAACGGATATGATTTCATATACATCCTAGAATGTATATGAAATCCGCCAATCAGCATTTGCGTTTAGTACCCGTCAAGTCATCTGTTTTTCAATTTCAAAGAAACGTCAAATTCGGTTTTCAAAAGAGTCTCTTCTTGAAGCACCGGATCAAGATATTTATTTACAAAAATAATCTTAAATAAAATCATTCGTACAAATTAGCAACAAATACTAACAACAGAATAAAATGAATATTTAAGGAAAAAATATTGTTGTTTTTTGTTGAAGTACGTTGTTTTTACATAGATTTACTTTCCTTAATTTCCTCGGAAGGGTCCTAGGTGGCAGGTACGAAGTGGCAGGTACGAAGTCTCAGGTACTAAGTCTCAGGTACTAAATTTCAGGTACAAACTTCCAGGTACCTACAAACTTCCAGGTACAAACTTCCAGGTACAAACTTCCAGGTACAATCTTCCAGGTACAAAGTTCCAGGTACAAACTTCCAGGTACAAAGTTCCAGGTACAAACTTCCAGGTACAAAGTGCTACGAAAGATACAGTGTATCAGCAATAGTTACATTTTTTATGTAAAATTCAGGATATCTGCAGTAGGTAATTCGTTTTAAAATTGTTTAAGGAATACATTTGAGAACGTGGTTCATAAAAAAATATCCTGTATTTTACTATTAAAAAAAACAAAAGAAGCAATAAAGAAATTTGATATGATATTATTAAGGAAATCTTATTTATTTCCATTCATCAAAGAAATCAAAGAACAATATCTAAATAACATAAAAACTCAATTTTACTACTTATTTCAATCACATAGAAGACGATAAAAAGCATGTAATGAAACATGTAATCCGGAAATATAATATTCTAGGTTGGTAATTAGATTGAATCAATTAATTAACTAAATATATATATTTTAAAGACCTCAACTATATACATGTGAACCTTTTATCAACTGTATAAGAACAACCAGAAAAAGAAAAAGAACAAGATAAAAAAATATATCATTGTATGTGTGTATCTGGCGCTTATCACTAGGAGGGAAAAATATAAAAGCAAATCAGAAATGAAAAGCATATACGTAAATGCAACTTACCATTCACATTGAATGCACTTCAAAAAAAAAAGAGATTGAGGTAAACCTCTCACCATAATTAAAAATTAACCTTATTGGTTCATGGTTCACAGGAGAAAGAAAGCTTATTCTTACTACTCGCTATTAAATTGAACCATGCGATGAGCAATCGACATACGTTACATATTTCTTTCCTATACGCATGCTCCGCTTCGAGAAACAATTTACATATTAATAATGTGTTCTTAATTTCTATCTCTATAGGAGAGAAGATTTGAAATATTTGACCAGTATCAGTGTATACTGATCCTCACCAACGGAGATTATCCGTCGCACATTAAATGTAAAAATTTGCCTTTCAGCGGTGATCGGTGCTACAGGTTCTCGACGAGAATCACATGTTGGTAAGGAAAAAGGACTGGCTACTCGCCGTCCGGTAGATATTTAAATATTTCAATGATAGTGGCCAAATATAACGGTACATAACGACAATAGGTAGACGTTTGAAATATTTAGCAGAATATTCATTATTATAGATAATGGTACGGTACCCTTCGCGCGCTATTTCAATTCGCAACATCTACTTAGTTAAGAACTGTACATTTATCACAAAAAATCAGTGAAAATATAAAATTGAATTGGTAAATTTAAAAAAAAATTTTTAATTTGAAGTTATAGTTTGATGAAATGTTTTTTTTCTAGATTCTTTCTTAAGCGCGTCGTAGAAAAAATATACTGTTCGACTCGTGTGGATTGTCCATATCGCACTCGAACGATTGAGCACTCCGCACTCCAAACTTCGTCCTCGTCCGATATGGCCATCATATCCACACTAGTTGCACAAACTACTATTTTGCTGCCAAGTGCAAATCGTAACAAACATTTACTACATTTACGTCACAGATTTACGTGACATTTACTTTTTATAGGTTAGTTTTGGGTCGAGGGGCAAGTGCACTAGTAAAAATTTTATTTGAAATGACACGAAAAGTACTAAGCAATGCAACGTTGCCGGTGTGTTCCACCACTTTGCTAAGGATGGGTTTAAGTTCAGTCGGTGCAAATAATTACATTTTAATCATACCTTAATTTTTGAGCATTACTTAATTTAAGTAAACCTTAAGAAAAGTCCGCGCAAATAGCCATTTCAATACGTCAAAACACACTTCAAAACAAAACTATCTAATGTCAACATGATGTCATCAACTATCCCGCTTTTTATACTTTTCACCTGTTCCAGGTAGCTCTCGACTTTTCCGTTGCAAATTTACTTTTATTTTTTGCCGACATTTCTAGACTTTCATGTAGAAGTCCATAAAGAAAAAGAAGAAGAAATACACCTGGAACCATCTAGATTTGTCATCGAAAAGTCTATAGACATAAGGATATGACGAATTGGCTGTTTGAAGTCGTCAACTGCTGGCTTAGCAGTTCTGTCACATTCACTCACTCACTTTTCATATAATACAAAAATTAGATAGATCTACTTATTATTTATATTTTCTATTTCGAATATAAGTTCTGTCAGTATAAAGTTCAAATACACGCCTCTGTCCGTTCTCAAAAGTACATCATGCTATGAGGATGAGTTTAATGGGGTTTTTAATTATATGCATGTCCTTGCATACATTAAACAAGAAGACAGAAGGTGAACCCTCTCATGGCACCAAAAAAATGGGTTCTTTTCGTCTTGAATAAATAGTATTTGTTCCCAGCGTATAAGCTTATTGTTGAATGCACACTAAAAACTTTTTTTTTGATGTTTTTTTTTGTGACAGTTTAGTATTTGTCTATGAAGTAGTCTGATTTATATCTTCCCCCAGGATTATGTTTCAGCATTCAAATGATGTGCATATTAATGCAGTTGGAATACACACTAGGTCGTTTTACTCCCTTGATTTATAAAAAAATTGAATAACAAAATTAATGGACAAATGTAAAACCGGTTGGGCATGGTTAGGCACATTTTTTGTTATTTTGCCAAAACTGGTTTAATATTTTAATATACAAAAGACCTGAGATGAAGTATTGTTTAATTCAAATAAACAGTAATGCTACGTTTGAATGTATCTACTTTAGAAACATACTTTTTCATCGTACGTCAACGGTCAATCCAGTTTTCTCATTTGGGAGAAATTATCATTTGCTTCGTAAAAACCTTAATTTGGAAAAGAAAAAACCATTTTGGAATAAAACCAGTTTGAAATAAGAGAAACCAGTTTTTGCTCAAAATCGAGTTTGACCGATGATACGAGGGTTGTCTTTCAAGTTCTGCGTATAACAACATAGTTGGCGCCTGTCAACAAATGTCAAATGTCAAAATTAACTCTTATGTTTAGTTAACTTAACGCCAACGTTTCGGACCGCTTCGTTTAAACTGTACCTAAACTGATTTCTTAAATTTAATGATGTTGTTTTAATAAAATAAATCAGACACGAGGAGACTCAAAAATTATATTTGATAGAATAATGTGTAAAAGATAAAACACGTGAAACGCTCTCATAAACCAAGGAAATTCATCCTGTCAATAGGAACAACACAAATAATATAAAGGGTGTTTCAAATGACACTCTCATGTTGGTGTTTTATTGAAACTGGACATAAAATGGCGGCAAATACATTAGTCATGTTTTCACAAGTTAACTTTTATTTAATGATATTTTCGGTATGATAAGACTGAAAAACATATATAAGCAAAGAATACACCAGCTTAACAAGAAGCGAAACTTCTGATCCTTTTTTTGTATGCGCATGTCTGAAAGAAGCCATTTGTATAATAAGTTACTTGTCATACTTCACTTTGTCGACTAATGGTATCGCCGACATTTGAGAATTTGATCATTTTCTCAGTGTATTTACTAAGTTATCTGTCAACGTCGGTCTCTCAAGGTCATAAATTTATGTTTCCAAAACATCAAAGAGATTGCGTCGGGCTTCGCTTCTTGTTAAGCTGGTGTATTTGTTGATATAAGCAGTTACCTACTGGGCAAACAAAAAATATTAAAACATTTTTCATTCTAACCGAATAAGACATATTAATGAATGAGTGGTCACCTGTGTTCTCCTAAAATATTTTGAACGGTGGTTCGACATAGACCTAGGTCTCTAGCTATGGCTCTGGTGCTTGAATGAGTGTTAACATTGACATAAGCTAAAACATCAATGACATTTTCTTCTGATCTACCTCTGCGTTGTCTTAGGTAGGTGTCACAGGAATATTCACTTTTCCACACGGTGTGCGAGTCGGAGAAAAACTCTTCCGCTGTGATGCAGTCTATTTGGGTACTGCAGTGTATACACTCGAGCAGCAACGGTTGCATTTTGACACATTTAAAATAAACTGCCACCATATCAAATGCTTCTTCATTTTTTGTAAGAATCATTTTATTTGCGAAAGATAAAGAAAGTCTTTTAACTGGAACACGATTAATAATTTTTGACATAGGTATGCGTCAAAATCATAGCTTGCTTGTTTTCAAATTACAAATTGATGTAATTATTATCAATCCTAAGCATCAGTTATTATTAAACCGAGTTTAGGTGTTTGATACAAAGCGACCTAAATCGTAATTCATATTTTAAACTGTTTGTTGTTGCTGGACAAATATCGGTTTTTATTGATATTTTATGCTTTTGATTTACTAACCCTTCGCTTGAAAACAAATGTAACATTCTTATATAATTGAAAGAATGTAGCACAACTTACTTCACCAGCCTTCTAGACGTTGGAAGATCAATTCCCGCCATTTACCTGTTTTATTACTAATTTAGTCTACTTTTTAAAGATCTACTTCAATTTGTGTGCTTCCATTTGAAATAGTTACGAGAAAACACTATATTAAAAAAAATAAAATAGCGCCCTCTAGCATTCATGTTATTAATTGAATTGGTTCATATTCACAAATTTTCGATTGTTTAACAAAAGCTCTTTCAAACAACATCAAGTTTATTGAAATCGGTCAAGGAGAACCGGAATTACAGGCGTTTTTTCGTACGCCCTCTAGCGATGGACCTACAATTCTGAAAATAATTTCCAGGCGTTTCTCTAGGCCACTTTTGTTATAAATTTTTTTATCTACGACCCCTTTTAAAATTAGGCATTTACGAACCAAAAAAAAGTGTGAAATCATACATTATACATACGTTAAAAAGAGTGCGTAAATGAACAACGCTTTTTATATGGGACTTTCATTATAACACCCAAAAGCTTGCGTAAATGACCAATGTTTTTTAAATGGGGTTTTCATTTTAACACTCTTTTTTGGCTACGTAATAAGTATCTAGTTGCCTTGAATTTAGTCGTTTGTTGTATAAACTTTTGCGCTGTCAGTAAATTTGACAGAAGTGTCAGACATAGTGAAAAATATTTTCTGTTATATTTAAAAATTTTAATTACACTTATTTTAAATGGAAGAGCCTTGAGAGGAATGCATTTCTTCGGATTGCACACCACCTTAAATTAGAATTTGTTGTGTATATATTTGTTTATAGAAAATTTATTTTTATGTTTTTTAACCCCTTCAGTGCACTTTTTTTTTATTTTTTCTTCATGTGGTCGTAGATAAAGTTTTGTAGAACACTTGTGCGTGAAGTACTTTTGCGCACTCGTTGCGAAAAAGTATAACTTCACGCACTTGTGTCATAAATAACTATTCCCGAACCTGAGATATGGCAGACGGCAGTTCTTAGTTGGCCACCCGGTACATTGCGTTTGTGTTTGGACTACTGGGATCAATTTTCCAGGGATCGTACTGCGGTTTGTACGGACTAGTGACATTGCGGTCAGTGGTCAGTGTGCCGAATGTGCTAGTTTTCACACTCCTCACCTGTGGTACAAGAATGATTGTTTATTATTTTTGCTGCTGTAGTTAGTATTTTTGCCCTGTTTTCTATCTTCTATCAATCGATAGGGACACTGCGGTCAGTATCGACGAAATGGAGCATCAATATTTGGTCAGTTCTTTATTATGGAATTTAAACCATTAAGTTCCTGACATGAATCAACTTTATTATTGTTGTTAACTAGATGACTGAGAAAACCGGTGTGAAGATAGCAGCCAATTTTAGCTGCAAAAATGTTGAG
>CAJUYI010002845.1:23989-47605 GCA_910591695.1 Galerucella pusilla | reverse complement strand
TCATGTGATCGGAAAAGTATCAAAATTTGCAGAATCTGCAGAAAAAATTTGCTTGGGGAGGTTTTATGGTACCTTAGTTCCAAAAAAGGTTCACGATCATGAAAAAACCAAGATTTGCAGAATCTGCAGGAAAAATTTGCTTGGGGGGGTTTTTTGATACGGAAATTACAAGAAAAAGGTAAAATTCTGAACAAAAGATTTGCTTGGGGGGTATTTTGATGGAAAATTCCAAAAAAATGGTGAAAATTCTGATCAAAAAATTTGCAGAATCTGCAGAAAAAATTTGCTTGTGGGGGTTTTATGGTACCTTAGTTCCAAAAAAAGGTTCACGATCACGAAAAAAACCAAAATTTGCAGAATCTGCAGGAAAAATTTTCTTGGGGGGGTTTTTTGATACGAAAATTACAAAAAATAGATAAAATTCTGAACGAAAAATTTGTATGAGGGTTTTTTGGTACTTTAGTTACAAAAAATAGTTGATGTGATCGGAAAAGTATCAAAATTTGCAGAATCTGCAGAAAAAATTTTCTTGGGGGGGTTTTATGGTACCTTAGTTCCAAAAAAAGGCTCACGATCACGAAAAAAACCAAAATTTGCAGAATCTGCAGGAAAAATTTTGCTTGGGGGGTTTTTTTGATACGAAAATTACAAAAAATAGGTAAAATTCTGAACAAAAAATTTGCTTGGGAGGGTTTTTTGATAAAAAATTCCAAAAAATGGTAAAAATTCTATTCAAAAAATTTGCAGAATCTGCAGGAAAAATTTGCTTGGGGAGGTTTTATGGTACCTTAGTTTCAAAAAAGGGTTCACGATCACGAAAAAAACCAAAATTTACAGAATCTGCGGAAAAAATTTGGTTGGGGGGGTTTTTGATACGAAAATTACAAAAAACAGGTAAAATTCTGAATAAAAAATTTGTATAGGAGGGTTTTTTGGTACTTTAGTTACAAAAAATAGTTCATGTCATCGGAAAAGTATAAAAATTTGCAGAATCTGCAGGAAAAATTTGCTTGGGGGGGTTTTTTGATACGAAAATTACAAAATTAGGTAAAATTCTGAACAAAAAATTTGTATAGCAAGGATTTTGGTACCTTAGTTACAAAAAATGGTTCAAGTTCCCGGAAAATATCAAAATCTCGAAAAAAAATTTGCTTGGCTGGAATATAGGGGGGGAAATGGAGAAAATTTCAGGAAAATAGTGTGTAAATTAGGTTTTTTAATAACAGTAATTAATAAATTTTACATGCAAGATTTATTTTTGTGGATATATAACTCACCTGAGATTTCGCAGGATCACTAACAGCAGTAAACTTTTTATCGCTAGATTCCTTATTTCCTGGCATAATTTTCAATTTTATATTCTTATTTTTCTTCACAAGATCGGGATATTTTTTCAAAATTTCTGTTACTATTTTAGTGTGGTTTATGTCAGTGGAAGATACACTTTCTACACTTATTGTGGTCTCTTTGTTTTCTTTATTATTAGTTTTTATTTTCTTTGATGCATATCTCATCGGAGAATTGGGTTCAGCTTTTCTTTTTTGTGAAGTATCATTGTACTCGACAACTAAAAAGACAACAAAAACATGAAAAATTAACAAAGTAGTTCAAATGTACATTTTTATTACAAAAGAAAATTGGGAGCCAGAGGAATATAGAAAGTTTTTCCAAGTTTAATGACATAAAGACAAGAAAAACATGAAAAATTAACAGAGTAGTTCAAATGTAACATTTTACCTTCTTCAAACATGGCATTTCTAATCTTTTGCTCCTTGGCAAATTCTTCCATTTCTTTTAAATTAACTTCATTGTTGGTAGATTTTGTGATAATTTTCTTAGGAAGCTCTACATTATTTCTAAGATCATCAAATGTCGGTTTTATCTAAAAAAAGCAAAATAATTAAATCTTTCAATTAAAATAAATAATGTTAATTTACTTTTTCCTCCTCCTCTTTGGTTAGTAAAGGCTTACTGTTATAAGAAATATCTTCAAAGTTAGTGTCCAATAAACTCATAGTTGGCAATTCATCATCGGGCCACTCAAATCTTGTGGGTTTTGGAGTATTATCAGCCAAAGGGTCAGATATAGTGTTAGACCATTTTTGATCAAACTGTAATTGAGATGAAGGATGTGTTGTAGGTAGAGGAGATCCACTTGAATGGATTGTTTTTCGTTTCCAAATCTTCCTAGTTGAAGTGGAAGAGGTAGGCATTTCATATAACTTGGGAGATTTCAACTGTGGTGGCTTTTTCATTGGAGGAGGATCTGGCTTAGGCCTTGAAGGTTTTTGTGAAATCTTCTGAGCCTCAAGTAATTTTGTTAAAATGTGTATGTTCATTAGCTCAGCTGCCTTGAACAGTTTTTCATATAAAGATACGTGAAATTCTAACATGCCTAAAAGAATAATAAGTATATTAAATAATTTGTTGTTTTAATGTTAAAAATAATTTTATTGCCTACCTGTATACATAAAATTTACTATAGGTACGATAACATCGGATTGAAGATCGTGGGGCATTATTATTGTATTTTCTTCCACTGCGGGACATGTTTCTTCTAAAAATCTAAAATATTCTGTGCAAGCATTCATAACCAATCTGTGAACTTTCAACTGAACGTTTCCATCAAATTGCAGTGTTAAATCGCAGTAATCTGTCTTGGCAAAAAACACCTGAAGACGCTGAAGGAAAAACGTTCCCCAGTTATCCACTCTAACTTGCTTATTTCCTTGCTCAACCATTTCGGCTTTTTTATTAACCTAAAATATGCAATTCTAATATTGACACGTACGTTTTGAAGGAAAATATAAATGACCTTTTTTGTAAAAAGAATTCTTAACTTAATGATAAAATGGCACACATAGAGAGGCGTCCCTTGTCATACGTGACCATTAAAAATAGGTGTTGTAGATTGTGAATAAGAATATTACATTCTTTAGAGTAGTATCTATATTATCAACTTTTTAATTGCCTAAATAATAGATTTGAAATTAACTGACCTTTTTCTATTTCGAAAATATTAGCTCCATCTTATCACAAGCTTCCAAACATTTACAACTAAAAATATCCATTGCAACTGTTGTCGATGACTATTTCCAGGTGGCGCTTTAAGACCCGCTAAATTCAATTTTTACCATTTTAACAAATATTTATACGTACAGAATTCGAAAAAGTTTATTTTTGAACGTAGCAAATAAGTTGAAATTAGAAAAGGAAATTCATTATTTATAAATTATATATTTTATTATAAAATCAAATATCGAATGTCATTCTATAGTTTAAAATCCGAGTCAGCCATATTGTAGCCGAATAGAAACGACGTGTAAGCATCCCGCCACACGTTTAGTAAAAATCAATGATTAATAAAGTTTATAACATAGAGATGGCGCTTCAAATATTTTAATTATAAAATTAAAAAAAATATATTCTATTTAAAATTCAAAAATGAAGAAGATTCTTTACATATATATGTTATGTATATACTAAAACTAGACATGGTTGAAATAAA
Organism: Galerucella pusilla; assembly: GCA_910591695.1. NCBI lineage: Eukaryota > Metazoa > Arthropoda > Insecta > Coleoptera > Chrysomelidae > Galerucella > Galerucella pusilla. The sequence continues at coordinate 44,097 of CAJUYI010002845.1, read as the reverse complement.
ATAATTTGAAGTATCAAAAATGTATGCAACCATATTACATTGTTATTGATTTGGTGCGACAATATTATATTAAAATTCGGTGAATTATATTATTAATGATTGGTATTTTAAACTTTTTCTATTTTAGATGTTTGTTTAGACAAAATAATATGTTATTAATGTGAATTTGTATCCCTTTTCCTGACGGTTACAACGCCTATGGTTTATTTCACCTTGATAATGTAGGGAAAATAACAAGCTAGAGATGGCAGCATTGTAGATTCGATTTATTTCATTTATCAAGTTTTTATCATTTCTGTCATTTCAGAGAATTTCCAGTTCCTTCTTTAACAAGAAGTGTTTTTATTGAATAACTTTTTCCTCATTTACTGGACGACTTGTTATTGTCACGTGCCAGTGTTTGTGCAAATTGAAGGACATTATTATAATCTGACGTTATATTCTACGTCACTACACGAGCCTCCTCAGTTTTTATTATTCGCGAATTAAGTATCACAGTGTCGAGGTGAAATTAGTGAATTATTTAGATTTTGAAAACAGAAAGTGGTAAACCAAACACATATAGAAAAGCTTATCGAATTTCTAAGCGTTCGTTGTGTTGTATTTCAAAGTGTTACGTCAGCGTTTGAATTGATTATATTTGTTTAATTTTGGCTAGATCTTCAATTTTTAACATTGGAATTTGTGAAAAATATTATTGTGTTAGGATTGTCGAGTCATGATAAGCAAGTAAAAAAGCATGGTGGACTAAGTTACATATACCTATCGTGATAGTGCATTTCCAAATTAGACTTCTATAAATTAGGTATTTGCTGTGAAAATAAATAGAAACATATTTATACTGTCAAATTATAAATACGGTAAGTCGTCTTCGATTTGCAAAATTGAAGGTTGTGTGCGACATTCAACGCGTGTACCTATAATGTTTTTGTTTACATTCCGTAATGTTCATAAAGTGAGATGAAACATGCATTGTCCGAGTTATTGATTTTTAAATGTATTATTGTTCATTAGCGGTATTAGATCCCCACCTTTTATGTGAACTTTAATATGCTGGAAAATATTGTGATGAAGTAAAAAATATTTGCTAGTAAATAAAAACATAAACAAAGGAATGTGCAAATATAATTCAGTGGCGTACGCTATCTACATTGATTGTAATCAATTTATAAAAGCATTATGTAAACAATATAAAGAAATCAGGTTAATAATCAATAACACATTTTTAATTTCTTTATATTTACCTTATACATAATGCATGACAAAAAGAATTGAAAAACATAAATGTAATTAACACAAAATGGTACCCAATAACCCAATTAACAAGCTGTTAAGATTATTATTTTCAAAATTACTATTTTGTATAGGTATTTACATCCCAATGAAAATATACTAATAGAATAATCAATTCATTATCTTTTCAAGTTGAGTTTAAAAATGTATATTTTTTAAAAGAATACCAAGAGAGTTTTGGTTTCCATATTTATCCAATGATGCATACAGTTCAATAAAAAATAATATAAACAAACATTGCCTGTTACCCTCAGCCTCAACCTGTCTCAATTACCCTTTTATTTTTAGCATTTTCTTCATGATGAGTGACTTTGGCAAGGATTTTTTTCTTGATCCTGGGATTACCATAAAACAAGAACCTCAATTCAATGATAATACAACAATTAATATGTCTGCTAGTGTTCCCATACCTTCAAGAAGAGATATTGGCGACTACAGAGATTTTAATCCAGATTTTGAAAATTCCCAATCTCCTTTATATTCCGATGTAGGACTTAATGCTCAAATACAAACACCTGGTATGTACGATGGTAGTGCTTGGGCTCTTAGTAGATTGATCAGCAACGATGAGATGTTGAAATCAGAAGCTTTCATACATATGGACGAAGATGATATATTTCAAGTGGATAAGGCTGATTTGATTCAGGGACCTACTTTAGCCGAGCTGAATGCCAACGATGAGAACTTTTTAGGTAAAAATGGTAATCTATTTTTATTATTAACTCATGTCCACTACAAAAACTTCTTTCAATGTTTCTCTAATATGGATCTCTAATATTTTCAGGTGATTTAAACTTTGACGATTTGTTGCTTCCCGAAGAAAACACTTATATTATTTTGGAAAAAGGTAATTCACAGAATATGACTCATCATATTAACAATAATCCTATAACATCTTACCTTCCTCAAGGTATATCATACCACAGAGATTTGGATTTGCCTTCTAGTGTACCTTCAAGTAAGTCTCTATGTGAATTATCGTTTAGATCTAAATTTATATTCTTTTTTAGACACTTTAGATAGTTACAAGTACAAAACAATGATTTCAGCATTTTCTCCTGAGAGCCAGAATAGTTCAAATTCGTCACTTGTCCACTCTTTGTCTTCGCCTTCAAATGTATCAAACTTTCCAAAAAAGCACAGCACTCTTCAAGAGCTTCTAGTCAGCAAAGATCCCTACGGTTCACCTGAACACTCTATGTTGGGACAGTCTTTTCCGGAAAGACGTACTTTAGTTCCTGCGCAAAATAGATTAGGTAGATCATCGAATTCAAGGTAAGTTACAAAAAAAAGTAGAGTATAGTGTAACTATTGTTAATGTGATGACCCATATTTTTATTCCGTTTGAAGGAAAAGCCGCCAAATGGCGTGCATATAATTCTTTTATAAATTCGAATATTAAGAAATAATGCTTTTCAAATGTAATTCAAATTAATATAGTGGATAAAAATTAACCTGCATAAAATATGTAATACAATTCAAGGTCATCACATTGACATTAGATACACTATACTAGTCAGTAGTTTGTAGAATATTCGTTGCTTTTGAATTGTTTTAAAAATTTAGATATTAATTTGATATACATTTGTTATTGTTGGGTTCATTTCGTTTATATCCCTCACAATGATTTACTGTTATTTTATGATTATTTTTTTCACTTGTCAAAATCTGACATTCTGGTGGTTTTAACATACAATTTTGACATTTCAATGTAAACAAGGTATTATCGATGAGGAAGCAGAATTTTCATTATAATACCGAATGATTGGCTAGAATAATGTATTGCTATTGGTTAAAACCACCAAAATGTCAGATTTTGACAATTGAAAAAAATAATCGATAAAATTTGAAGCACTCCGATAATTTTTTAGATTTGTTTGATAGCTTACCTTGGATAAAACATATTAAAACAAACATCTCGCTGGATCACACATTTTTTTCTTAAAAATATCTTCACCTATAAATTCCTTTCTTTTAAACTATTCTGTAAAAATTAGGCTTTTTCACAGAAAAAACTTGAAAAATTTCAGTTAGCTAACTTTTGAAATTCAAATTTTTTGCAGGTTATCTTCTTCTGCACCTACACATTTGGGCCTCGAACAAATATGGCAGCGACGTGAACCGAGAAAACACTTGTTATCAACTAGTTCATTGGTTGAAGCTGGTTCAACTTCTTCTTTATCAACTGGTGGCTTACTTAGTCCAGACCCTCCGGATTTATCTCAAGATGAAGAATCCGACGAGGACAGCGATGCCCACTACGAGGATTTTTCATCTGATAATGGTAAGTAATACAGATAAATAATTTTTTTTCAGCAATTTGGCATTTTAAACGACTGTTTACGACTTGAATTTTTTTGTTTAGATTCCGATGATGACGAAGATAGGCAACTCAAACATTCGAATAAACGGGAAAGATTCTTCTGGCAGTACAACGTTCAAGCCAAAGGACCCAAAGGGCAACGATTAGTGATGAAAAGCAAAATGGAGGATCCTCATCGTCTACATGACATAACAGATCCTGTGTTTAGTCCTGATTGTTCTGTAAGAGGTATCAAACATAGCGGAAAGGCTCGAAAAGGTTAGTTTAACTGCTAATTCTGGCTATATAGTCCATTTAATATATAATTATGTTATTTTCAGGTGATGGTAACGATTTAACGCCCAATGCAAGAAAATTGTATGTTATTGGGAGAGAACTCGATAAACTTGGTAAAATAATTAACGATATGACACCGGTTAGTGAGTTGCCTTTTAATGTGAGACCGACGTCTCGTAAAGAGAAAAATAAATTGGCATCAAGGGCTTGTAGACTAAAGAAGAAGGCACAACACGAAGCGAATAAAATCAAATTGAACGGTTTGGAATATGAACATAGTAAGTAGAATTTTGAATATTTAATGGGTGTAGTTAATTTAATTGTGAAAATTTCTATTTACCATGGGTTTACGATTACTATTTCTAATTTTTTTGAGGAAATGTTGATTTAAAATTATCCAAATTTATTTTTGTTTCAATAAAATGTTTTCACTTTACAGAACGTCTCATCAACAGCATTGTTCAAGCTAAACTTATTTTAACTGCAAAAATGTCAGAAAATACTCAAGAGAGACAAGAGGAACTCACCGCAACCGTAGAAAAACATCTAAAAAATATAGCTAGTAAGTGTACGACTTTCTATATGAACAAAAACTACTTTACTTACTTGTTTGTTTCAGAAGTTAAAATAGCCGGTCACACAACAGAATACGTCAACAAGGTATTGGATAAATTTAAAGGTAATGCACAACCAGTTACGTTTACTGAAGATTTATAGATTTTTAAGGAATGAATCAAATTTGAATGCGCATTTTCTGTGGTAACTACTTTGTGGTATATACATTTAGATATATATATTATTATATTATATTGGAATTGTTTCTATATAATGCAAGTTTTAAAATGTTTTTTAGTTGGTTTCATGAATGTTTTTAGTTGATGTTACTTAGGGCCGGTACTTACAGTATTTAAAATTTATATATAACAACTCCACAGGTCAGGAATATCCAAAGCTATTTTCCTATTTACACTTTTGCAATGATAGTTCACAATGTTGATTTTGTTGACTTCTTTTAACGCTGTAAGTACTATCGGCTAATTTTTATTAGAAAAACTGATTGTTTTTATTAATTTTGAGACATGCCTATTTTTATAAATTGTTAAAATGTATAAATTATTTTTAAAAACTTATATTAATATATGTTTAAGTACATCAAGTCTTTTATTTATTCGAATTTCTAAAATGACATCTTTTTGACATTTGACACTTGAAGTTTGATGGCCTTGTTGCTACTAGGCGTTTTGCTGCGAGGTACCGTTGACTCAACGTTACACCATTTCTCGCGACAGGTCGGTTAAAACTTTTGCCTGAGTATACTTCAACGGTATGCAAATTCATGAACCGTGGTGAGTAAGGTGTCTTAGGGAGCGGTTGACATTTATAATCAATATAAATATAAAAAAGTTAGTTATTTAAAAATAAATCTTTCCTTACAACAGTTTTCGCGAGCGAAATCCATAGCATGAATAATTGCGAGTGTTTCGGCAGAAAAAATTTAGGTTGATTCATTTAATTTAAGTTGCTTTTTGATGTTTAATGATGGGATCCATAATATTCTATTCATTAGTTCGTGTTAAGAGTGACGCTACTTTTGTTGAAGGCGGAAATTGCAAAGAAACGTTCGCATAGGGCGAAGAAAACAAAATTTGTTTCATCAAAAGACAACGCACCGTGCTACAAGTTGATCAAAGCAATGGCAAAACTACATGAATTGCTCCCACATCCTCTGTATTCGCCAGATTTGGCTCCCAACGACTACTGGCTTCGAATGAAGACCTGAACCCTAGGCCTATTTTGAGGCAAAAGATAAATTGTTCTACAAAAGTGGTATTGAAATGTTAGAGAGGCGCTGATGGATGAATAAAATTAATTTTTATCAAAAAAGTGTTTTCTTTGTTGGAGCCGGGTTAAAATTGTAGTTGCTTTTACTTACCCGATTAAAAAAACTTCTCATTATAACTTTCTCAAATCTTTGAGTTACTTCGGCTGTTAATTGCTGAAGATCGTAATTGCTCTATGCCATAATCTATGATGTCTTTTAGATTTATTGTAACTGACGAAAGTCCTGATAAACAACTTTCCAGTTTACCTTGAAACTGAAAATTATTTTGCAGCAACTCCTCTTTTATCCCCCCCGAAATATTTTACACAAGTCATACCCCACTACCAACGCACCCCCGCCCATGATAACCACTACAGACTGAACTGTTTGTTGGCTGAAGCCTGGAATAGTTGATTCAAGTGACTCATAGTTTTTATGACTAAAAGTGGCTGAATAATAAAGCCAAAAAGCTGAATAATGTGAAGGTAGAGGACATACAGAATTAATAATGAGAGTTCCTTGAAAAATTAACCAAAATAAGTTTATTTTTAAAGAAACTGACAGTCTATACTTTTATAAATGTGGCAACGTCGGTAAAGGGAGCTACACAAAATACCTTTTAAAGTATCTCCTCGAATATACAATAAAATATTTATTCTTTGTAAGCGAGGTGAATTATCCCCTGATAAGAAAAAGAAAAGAAGAGACATTCCTGTCCTTCCTTCTTTCCGTGAATCACAGCAACGAATGAAGGTAAAGTATCCCCTTGAATATACAATAAAATATTTCTTATTTATAAGCCAGGTAAATTATCCCCTGTTTAAGAAAAAGAAGAAAAGTAGAAGATATTCCTCTCTTTTCTTCTTTCCGTGAATCACAGCAGCAAACGAAGGTAAAATATCCCTTATAATTCAAGTTTATTTTGTCGATATATAAACTGCTCGCCAAAATTATACTGAAAATAGAATTTACAATAATTATTTTCTTCTTAATTCGTGGAATATCATAAAAAAAATGCATACAGTGTTTTTAAAAAGATTTTTAAAATAATTTTGATCTTTTAAGAATTCTTTTTATACGAAAAGTTTAACTGATTCAAAATTTATCAAAAAATTTAGTACCTGCTAATTTTGAAATAGCTTAAAAGATTCATCCATAGAATAATTAAGTTATATATTTTCCAAATATTTTTACTTATTGCTTAGTGGGGTACTTATTTTATAAGATTTATTCTGTATCTACTTATTTTCCAAAAACATAGAGTAGCTTTGTTATTTCCTATATTTTTTCAATGTATTATCCTCCCTTTATTTCCCACTACTACAACTACTATTAATAATAAATAAATACACTGTTTTTGAAATATTTTGGATCTATTATGGAAAATTTTGATACAAAAATTTCACAAATTCATAATTTATCAACAAATTGAGTAGGTACTTGCTAATTTTGAAATAGTTTAGAACATTCATCAATAGAATGAGTAACTTACTTACTTTCTTTACTTACTTACTTACTTTACTTACTTACTTTCCAAATCCTTTTACTTATTGTTTAGTTGGGTACTTATTTTATATACTTAATTCATTTTGTATTTACTTATTTTTCAAAGATATATAGTAGCTTTGTTATTTCCTATATTTTCTCAATGTATTATCCCTCTCTTTATTTCCCACTACTGCAACTACCATTAATAATAATTCTGCCAGAAGACATAGGTAAGTTCATATTTTGGTGAAAATATTATTGAAAATGTGTATAGGTACATGTAAATATTTTGTGGATATTTGATATACAATTTTGAAAACCGTGACTTTGAATTTATTTGTTCATGTTTGTACATTTAAATCCTACACTTTGCCAGAAAAGGTAAACTTCTGGATGGTTGCAGCCAGACGAGTACATCCTATAATAAGCCGGTGGGGAATATTTTCTGTCGGTTGTCTACATTTTGACTGATTGATTATATTTTCTACTGGCTGGGGTCGTCTTCCAGCCACGGGGGACAAATTTCCATCTACGAGGGGTAACTTTCAGCCCCAAGCAATGTCGTTGCTCATTTTTCTAAATATTCTCCTCCCTTTCTTTCACGAGTTGGTTATTTTTTCAAAGGACATAGGTAAGCTATGTCGTTCCTATTTTTTCTAAATATTGTCCTTCGCTTTCATTTGTGAGTTGGTTATTTTTTCAAAAGACATAGGTAAGCTATGTCGCTCCTCATTTTTCTAAATACTGTCCTCCATTTCTTTCAAGAGTTGATTATTTTTTCATAAGACATAGGTAAGCTATGTCAATCCTCATTTTTCCAAATATTCTCCTGCATTTCTTTCACAAGTTGGTTCTTTTTTCAACAGACATTCCTGGACTTTTTTATTTCACCTGTTAAGTACGTCACATGTTCAAGCTGAGTGGTTTGCGATTGACTTTTTCCTGCACGGATGCACGTAGTGCTCGTTCCTAGGTTGTCGGTAAGCCTCGTTTCCAAAGCGAGCAGTCAACCGGATAGGGCAAGTGCGCTTAAGTGTTTTCCGTTTGTCGAATGGGTATGGAATGGGATGACAAGCTGGGGAAATAGTTGCCCAGTATGGGCTATCAAAATATCGTAGAAGCCAAATCAGTTACATGTAAAATGGCTACTTTATTTTCATACTTTTGTTTTACGAGTTGGTTGTTTTTCCAAAAGACATGGGTAAGCTATCTCGCTCCTCATTTTTCTAAATATTGTCCTCCATTTCTTTCGAGAGTTGGTTATTTTCCCAAAAGACATAGATAAGCTATGTCGCTCCTCATTTTTTTAAATATGGTCCTTCCTTCATTTCTCAATCTGTTTTTTTTTTAACAGACATTGGTAATGGACATTTTTTTCAGCGCTTCCTTTCCAGCACACTAACATTCCCTTACAGGCTTCATAGATTTCGTCGAATTTTTAAAGAATTTTTTAATTTTGTTTGATTTTCTGTTTCAGAAATTTTTTTAGGGATAGATCTCTCAATTAAAATAAAACTTATAAGCCTTTTATTATTTGGTAAAGTATCATTTGCATGTTTATTCTGTCAACTGCATGAGTTTAGTATTTGCATGCTCAAGCTTGAGTGTAGTAGGGGTTGGTAAAGTAGTGGTGATATTTGTAATTCATGTTTAATGTTTTCGGTCAAAATATTGTAATAAATGTCAGTACCTAGATGTTAATATTTTGTTGTTATTCGAGATACAATTATTTAAAATTTATTTGTACCTGTTTGTATATTTTTAATACCGCACTCTGCTAGTAAAGACAAAACTTCTGGCAGGGTGCAGCCGGTAGAAAACATCCTGTAAGCCGGCGGGGAATATTTTCTGTCGGTCGTGGACTTTTTGACCGATTGATTATATTTTCTACTGGCTGGGAAAATCTTCCAACCATGTAGGACAAGCATCCATCCAGGAGGAGCAACTTTCAGCCACAATTACTTATATTTGTTTATGCTTTGTCTTTGTATACTCTGATACCTTCAGTATTACCATAGATTATATAATTGTACCTTTTTCAACAATTTCCCAATAAATTAACAAAAAAGTTTAATGAATACACCACAAGGAATATAAAGGTGTTGCAGAAAAGTTCTCATGCTACTATATAAAGGCCTGTTTGGCAAATTGCTAAATAATGGAGTGTGAGAGGAGAAGCACAATTAGATATTTATTTATTATAAAATATTTTCTGGCTAGTCACTAATGGCACACAAAACTTCGATAACTATGGAGAAAAGTTTATGGTCGCTTATTTTTATAACTTCGTTGTCACAGATGGTGAAGTGTAACTTTTAAATATATAATTAATAAAACTTTTATATTAAAGCACCATACTTATCGTAATTTTATTTCATTATTTACTGAAATTCTCTCTATTGTAAACTGATATTATAAATATATAATATATTATTATATTGGTTTTTATACTTACCCTATCCTACATATAGTGCATAGGTACTTACACAAATAGTTTCGATAACAATATAGAAAATAAGAATCATTTGGTTAAACAATAGCTCATTATTTTTAATAATGGATGGTACTCCAAAAACAGAAGCTAAAACTTATATTTATATATTTTTCACAATATATGTTAAGCTGTTAAATTAACTTTAACAATTCATATATTGAGTTCAACAATCAAAACTTTGTCGAAACAAGTCATAAAAAAAAACAATTATTTTTTGAGATTCTTTGGTTTCACGTTTTTTTGCGTGTAGTTAACATTTTTTGAACAATTTTCTCAGTGTAACTTGATCCGTTATCTGTCAACGTCAGTTTGAAGGTCACCAAATTTTGCCCCCAAAACATCGAAGGATTTACGCCGGCTTTCGTTTCTTGTTAAGCTGGTGTATTCTGGGTCAAGACCCAAAGACCAAGACCAAAGCATTTTTCCGAATGAACCAATTAAAAGAAATAAAAGCACGTTAGAAAAGGATAATTATAGTACCGTTTACATTGAATCGGTACCTCGCGGCAAAACGCCTAATGTTACGTAGTGTGTCTGTAATTTCAATGTACGAATTTTAAAAACAAAAAATTGCAAGCTTGTATGTTTATAATGTTCAATGAATATTATAGGAACTAGCTATCATAGTCATTGAACATTATAAACATACTGGGGTGCTATTCTCGAATTCATACGCAACAATACGTATACGCAGCGTATACGAACTTTTACGTATGGAAATAATCGTATACTAAGACTCATGTGCATTCTTGAACACTATGCGACTTCTTCATTCGTCTACGTAATTTGTGGTCGGATGAAAACTTGACAACACTGTGCCAAAACTGCCAATGTGTCAATTTTCTCATGGTTTACAACATGTTTACAATATAATAATGATAAAAATTGTGTTTATATACGAAAAAACCCCGAAAACGTTCTGACTTGAACCTATCTTGTAGTTGCCTGTTGAAAATAACACACGGAAAATTAGATTTAACTGAATTCATAGAACTATTATCAAATGGAGAAAACAAAGGGAAACATAACATCCGATCAGCGTAAGGAGTTGGTGGATTTTATTAAAAGCCATCCACAACTCAACTCAACTCAACTGAGATATTTCTTATTCACATAAAATTGACTTGTCCATCCACCCACATCAAACAAAAAACAAATCAATTTGAAATTTCATTTCAAACTTTACACAATCATAACAAAAAATAGAGGTTAACCCCTTCTTTTTGATCATAAGATGCCATATGCGCATGCCCCTTATGAAAACTCGCATTCGCATACAAGATTCGTATGCCTAGTACCCATACGTGTGAATTCGTACGACTGGCGGATGCTTTACTTCGTAGGTATACTACGATTCGAGAATACCTACAACTACAAGTCATACGCAAATTGTCGATGACCATCAAATTTCGTATACGCAATTGACTCGAGAATAGCACCCCTTGCCCATTTTCTTTCATTAAACGATTTCGGTATAGGCAACCAAGAATACACAAAACCTTTAGTAATCGATCTTGATATAGGCAACTAAACATACACATTCATCAGCTCCTCTTCCCAACGTAGCTCTACCGATGAATCAGTATGTTTATAAATAAAATAAAGAAATTATGAAAATTTTAATGCCAATTTCGTTTTAAATATGTTCAGTCTATCTTGCAACTAGATTACTAAATACAGCATTGTGGAATACAGAAAAACATTTTGATATGTTGGACAATATCACCTCCTACGGAGTTAACAGAAAAAAACAATTTACAGAAAAGGTATTAAAAAAAATTTGGACTAAAAGAAACTTCCACATACATTCGGACCCCTAGCTGATGTGTAAAACGGATCCAAAACAGTCGATCCGTCCAAGTAAGAAAGTGCTATTTTGTTGGTTTGTTTCAGTTTCATTGGATTCACCTTCAATTTCCAAGTTTCTATCGTTTCAGTTTCTTTTAGTGGTTGATCTTCTGTAATATTTCCTATAGATTTTGGTTTATTACGTTGTTTAAAGTACTTTACAGACATCGGAAACTCAATATAATCCATGTTAGAAGACAAATCATATCCATTTACATCAGGAAATCCAACATTTGACTTTTCTTTTTTATTTTTCAACATAATTTCTAATATAGTAGTTTTCTTCGAACCAATTTTGTTGTTATTTCGATCTAACGTCTTTGAGTAAGGTTGAGCGCAGCTTAAAACAACTCGATAATTCACATTCGGCTTTGAAAACTTCAATTTATTAAACAACGTTAAAACATCGTTTATCATTACTGTATTATCCAAACTAGACGGTTCTTGAATTGGTTTAACTTTTTTACTATTAATCAGCTTTATTGTGTTTAGAGATTCTGCTGACGGACATTTAGGAATCGACTGACATTTCGGAAGAGTACTCCATTTTTTTTCAACGTTTTCATAATAACATTCTTTATTTAAATGTTGCAGTTTCGCCATACTTTTTTGTTTTGCCCATGTCAAGTCATTTGTGGGTATACAGTGTACTTTTATATCGTTAGTGTGTGCAGCTACCGCTAGATCGTACGCCAATCTACATCCACTTGTCAAAACGTTTGATTTGGTAGGTTTGTTTGATACTTTTTCGGTTAGTGTTGTAAAGTCTCGTTTTTCAGGATTAGTTTTATTTGATTCAAAACTTATAGATTGTTTATAACCTTTTTTAATACTGTTTTTTGATTGGGTCAACATTTTGTATTTCCATGTTTCATTACAATATTTTTCTGGCTTTAATTCCGTTTTTTTCAAGTTAAATTTTGGTTTTATGTATGTATGTGAAAGATTTTTTAATCTTATTTTACTCACAGGTGTTGAACAGTGTTTTATAGGATATTGAAGTTTGGTGCTAGTTTTTTTCAATTCTTTTTGAGACTCATCTGTGATAATAACTTTTGCTGAAGATATTGTAGAAAACGATCTTTTACTTTCATTATCTCCTGGAAAGTTAAGTCCATGTGTAGAAGCTCTGAAATCTGTTTTATACACTTTTCTTTTTTCGTTATAAAAACATGTATCTGATTCTTGTCGTTTATCTAAGAAACCCGCTGCATCCAAACTATCTATTGCAATAGGTGAAGTTTGATATGTTCGACGACTCTCCCACAAAATATTACTCCTAGAATTATTATCCACATTTGACGAAAGCACTTCATAAAGCATATGTGAGTTTTTTGCTTTCAACAAATATCGCTTTTTCTTAGATTGAAGACCATACGACACAGCATTTGGTATTGAATCGTTTCTTCTGAATAGTATGTACATATTTTGTGCAGGATTTTGTAAATTTCCTCGGGTGCAAATGGAATTGATTTTCTTCAAAGCTTGTGAAGATATTTTTCGGGAAAAAACTGTAACGAGGGAGTTACCGAAATGCTTCATATTTAATACACTATTTTTCATTTTTAAAGATACAATTTTTCCATTAGATATACTTCTGAATGTGTAGGTACAGCTAGTAGCGTTGCTAACTGATTGGTACGAGGAATTTAACTTGTTTCTAAATTTAAAATATATGCTTGCTTATAAGAACACAATCACAATTAATTTTGAGCCTGCAACATGTCGTTTTGACAGCAATTTTGATTAGTTTGACATTTGATTTAAAAACAAGAAAATTTTCCCTTAGAAATGAAATAAGTTTCAAAAAAGTAGGTATTTCATGAAAATCTCTACTGTCCTTAAATTATACTTGTACATTTTGTTCAATTTTTAATAACACATACATTTGAATCAGTTATTGGACTTAGCAGGTTATGAGACTATTCTTATTTCAATTACACTTAAAAACTGTAAATGCTCTTTAAAAAAACAGTTTTACATAACATAAGTTTGTTTATAAAAACTTGACACTATACAATTGCTTTAGCTTATCGAACTGGTACATGCAAAAACTGCTTTGAATTAAAAATTACGTTGTTACAACGAAATAAAGATTCATCTTCTACATACCACTTATCGATATCAAAGTCTGGGAAAAATATCTTAATTTCTCTGCTTGCAGAATTTTCTGAATCTGATCCATGACTAGCATTCCTGGTATCTGATAATCCAAACTGTCCTCGTATACTTTCAGGAGCTTCAAATTGTGCTTTAAAAACTTTTGTGGGGCCCATAAGCTGTCGCCAGTCTTTGATGGCATTTTCTTTAGCTAATATCATAATATCACTTGGTCCACTTGTCATAAAAGTAATTAATCTGTTATAAAAAAATTTCGATTTATGCTCACTGTAAAAATCCGCAGCTTCTTTGAGAGAAATCGTTTTTCTACGAAATTTAGTGATCTTGAAATTCGATGAAATCAAAAGATCTCTGATTTGTGTTACTGATACTGGGTTTTTTATAATGTGTGGCTTGATAATAGCTAATGTTAATTGTAATTTACAGGAAACAGTCATATTTACATTTGGAATTAAATAGTAAAACTTCTTTATTTTAAATGTAAACACACTTAACCTTAATTTTTGACAATCTACAATCTTCTTCTTTTTTGGGGAATATCCCAGGTATAATTTACCCAGCAAATTATTGACATTGTCAATCACAGAACAGATATTCTCTTTTCTTCTAGTTCATCTTACAGAGTAAAATATGTTGCATAACTACTGTAAAAGTCTTACTTAATAAATTCATTTCCAGCTAGTTTACAGTTTTACATTTTGTTAACAAATTATCAGTTGCTAAGCAGCTGAACAATATTAAGAACTGGGACCTGTATCGTCCGCACAATGGAGCAGTGCATGCACAGGAGGACAAATGAACTGTTTCTCCTGTGTGTATGTGTATGGCCTTCAAATAGGCATAATTAAAATGAATATTACGGAAGATTTGGATACTATTGCGTGCAATTACTTTTAAAATAAATAATTATTGGAAATTTTAATTATTATTTATTACAAAAATAATAGATTCTTGAACAATATCTAGTCTCCATGATTCCGTCTCATAATCATGATGAACGAGAACCGTGATTTTGTAACGTTTGTATATTTTATATGAAATGAGTATAAAAATGTACCTATCCGAACAGTTTATCTTTTAGATCTCTTTTATTATTTTTCAGTTTAATCAGTTTTTTTTCAACTTCTCCACTATTGGTAAAATAATTCCTTGGTTATGTCTTCTTTTTATGACAGGACATAAAATTTTTTTTGTTTCCAAATTAAAACTACTACCATTAACACCATTCTTCTTCAGAAGCGTTTATACTCTGGTCGAAAACAATTATCGACCCCACAGATTCCGAGAGAATATTATTATGACCCCAGGTAGGAATAACTCTGTTTCTTTAATTTATTGTTTTTCATTTAATTCAAGGTCTCCTCATTTATTTAACAAATAAGACGGTCATAAATTTCACAAAAATAAATGCTCTACAGTCTGGGTTAAAAAATACAAGAATTAATTATTATTTCTGCAGCATGAGAGGGAAATTCAATTCTGTTCCAAAGATGGCGCTGTTTATACTAAAAAGTTTTGTTGGTAGTACTGACGAATGTAAAATGAAAGGGACAAAAAATAACCAGACTATATATGAAAACGTTTTATTTACAATTCTTGACAGAATATCATTTGATTTTGTTGCTTATTTCAATTGTTATTAAATAACGCAGGCCCCTTGGAGTTTTCTTCTGTCAAATTCATCTTTTTTCTGGTTGAGAATATATTCCATAATTGTTATAGCTGTAACAAAAAAGATAAGCCCATTAATCCATTTGTAAACAAAATAAAGTTGTGACAGCTACATAGTACCAACTCAGAAAGATGGCCAAGAAATCAATTTCCTCCATGAATTCAACACAACGCATGCGTCAATCCCTGACCACAGATCACAGGTTTGAAAATATTTTGATAGTTTACAACAATATTTTTCATAAACTTGTTGTATACGCTTAATATTTATCTGACAGTTATGACAAATGATTGAAAATAGTGCGCATGTCCAGATGACCATTCTTAATTTTAATTTAATCTTAATTTAGTTGATGTTGCATTAATCCATCTTTACCTTTTCGTTTCTGTTTAACATCTGTACGATCATGCTCTGTGTGGTCATTATCCTCAGTTTTCAAAGCTTGCAGCTTTCTTTTTTCTTTTCTGATTATTCTTGGCGGAACTGCTCTAGCTCTAAGATACTCTATTGCTTTTTGGTGTTTCTGTTTATCAGAACATTCAAGAAGGATTTGCTTTTGTCGTCTCACGTATTCATTTAGACGTTCTTTGTATTCTTCGGACGAATAATAATTACACAGCGAAGAAGATAATTTTTGGTAGTACAGTTTATACAACAGTTCTGGATGTAACGTATGATTTTTCCTATTAATAGTTACCAACGATGATGAGCTTGAAGTAAGTACCGGGATCGATGCGTTGAAGGTACATATTATTGGACAGACGAAGTGTACAGGTACTGTAATATGGGATGATAGGCTTTTTGATACGGCGAACATTACCTTTCACTTGAAATTTTGGATTTTGTAAATGCCTGTGTTAGGGTCGTCGAACTGTCAAAGATCTTAACATGACAGAGCTGAATGATGGAAAGCTAGTATGATCGGAAATAATTAAATATTGTGTCAAATACATTTTTCTGATCAATAACCTTGACAACCACTTGTCTTATGATCCTTGACAACCGCTTGTTTTATGATTTTTGACAGCTTCGCGAATAGCATAGTGGACTCGTTTCATGAATTTCAATGAAAATGTCACAAGATATATTGGGTCTCAGCTAAGTATTTGCATCACTTTACATTTTTTTTTAAGTAGTAAAGTCGGTTTAGCGAATATTAAAGGAATACTGAAGTAAAGGAACATTATACCTATAGTGCAGAAAATATTGGTGGAATACCAGGACTTAAAAAAAATTGTGATGAGTGAATAAAAAAGGTCGTTCGAAGAAAAAAAATGTTATCTGTGTTATACAAAATTTTGCAAGCTTCTAAGAAACGTTCAGACTTTCTTGAAACAAATTAAATTTATCTATGTCACCTTTTGACGAGTCAAATGTAGGTACTATTTATTTCTTATATACATATTTGGGAAGAAATCGTCAAAGTTTATCGGAAGAACATGCCATGGTAGATATAAAACAATATAGAAAAGAATGGGTTTGGTAGAAAATACATTATTGGTTTTTGAAGCACAAAACAGTCTAACCTATAGAAGTGAAAGTCCAATAGGATTACCTAGAATGAAAAAATGAGGTGTCAAACCCATCCACCTGAAGCGCTAGTTGCAATTGAGTTGTCGGAATAGGCAAGGCAGCTGAGGCCGAAAAACAGACTAAGGGAAGAAGAATTTCAGCGATCGCAGTGGATGGGTTCAGAACTATTTCATAACGCTTTTTTTAATGGAAGTTTGTTTTTGAATGACTAATGCCCGATTTCACTAACCATTTCCTAAAGTCAGGTAATACCTAACACGAATTTAGTAATTCCAAAATGCAATTTACATTTTACCACGCGCTAAGTACCTAATGCCTAAGAGTGATAATATTACGTATTTCCTATCACTTTTTGATCAATCCTGAAAGGATTTTAGGAACAGCTTTGCGAGTGAGGCCCCTTTTTGTCCCAATAACAATATTGTGGTCCAAAATATCTGTTGCAAACTTTGTAGGATTCATAAATCTATTCAGCGCTTAATTCCTTTAGTTTTGGATTGCGAATAAAGGCAACCCATTCATTCAACAACAAAGGGTCATGTTTGGGAAACCTATGTCGTTTTGATGCAATGTCTGTACACCCAGGAACTCAACACTTCACACCAACCATTATAAATATTATGAATTATCACACTTGATAAGACTTACAGTACCTAATTAAAACACAAATAACAGCAGCAAATGGCAAAAGGAAACAATCTATAAAAGACAATGGTGACAACTATATGACAGCTTTGATGAATTTTAAAATATTTTCTTCTTTTTGTGCTAAAGGCCTTAGCTGCCAGGCCTGTTCGACAACTCAATTGCAACTAGCGCTTCAGGTGGATGGGTTTGAAACCTCATTTTTGTATTCAAGGTCATCCTATAAAGTTTCACTTCTATAGGTTAGACTGTTTTGTGTTTTGAAGTTAAAAAGAAGGAAGAAGGTATCTCAGAAGTACACTTAATCCGGCAACATACAGATAACAAGGGCTTCTGCCATTGGTTTAAGTAAAGCGGTTTATTTAAATCTAAAAAAAATTTTGAAACTAAATTTCATAAATACTTATAACTTTTTGAGATAAATATCGTTATCATGGAAAAAGATATGTTATTCTTAACCCTCCTGATATGAATTCACTTGTTAATTCATACCCATGAAACTAGCCCATTATAACGTTTTAGCTGAATTCATAACGCATCGAAGGCCAATAATGGTAGGAACTTTTGACAAGTCACCATTTCATTCCTGTCATCTGTCACAAATTATCATATGTTATGTCAAAACCAATTTTTGTTGGCCGCACTGACCTTAGACTGGAGTTGAACGAGAGATACCTACTTATTTTTGGCTTCGCTTTATTTTTTATTTTTTGGACGTAAAGGACAAGGGATGCCTTTGCCTTTTAGAGTATGGTTAACCCTAAAATATATTAAAAATATTCCACAACCATAGAAAGAGTAACAAAGAACGGAAATTCAATCAACACCCAATGGAGTCCCCAATTCCAGAACAATGTTGCTCTAAACGTGATATCATTATTGTCGATAAATAACAATAAAATGATGAAAATATAAATACGTCGACAGGACCGCATAATTAATTATTTCTAAAATACATATTATGATAAATGTAGACAAAACCCATAATGGTTTCTGTAGGCTTGAATATTAATGGGTTTTCATAAGTGTTGTTCATTATCACAAAGCCGCCGCTATGCCAAAAATTGCCGGTAAATAATAAAATCCATAAGGTATTCGAATGAGTCGTGGGGCACCCATGCCCATGATTTACATTTTCGGCACCGCGGGTCGTCTTCAAAACGCAACCTTTGCGAGCCTCTATTCACTTATTTGTTTTTTTTTTTCATCGGTTCAAAATCACCATCACCGGTACGTGTTCAAATTTGACACGGAACGCGATGAAGTCGAATTTAAAGTTAATAGTTTAGTTTCAATGGAACTTACTTTTAAATTATAATATTTATGCAAAGATAAATAATCATTGATAGACTTTTTTCGATGACAAGATGTTTCTCTTCTTCTTATTATTTTCCTTTATGTACCTTCACATATTGACCAATACAGGTCCGACGCAATATTACATTGTATTTATTTAGATGCATGCTGCTGCACCAAACCCTAGTATTTTGTTAAAACCCAAATCCCAGCTAATAATGATAAATTTGAAGATAATTAGCTAGTACCCGCACTGTAAACAACAAAAATAAAATAAATCTACAACGCTGGCTGGATGCTCTGTAGGATAGGAGGCCAATATAATTTACTGGGAGAAGTATTATTGTATGTTTGGTTGCCGCAAATTACTTTTATATGAAATAAAATATATTCATATTGGTGGTTGTAGCTATAAAAATAGAGAAGTCTATATTTTTTACCGTTGCACATAAGTAAATATTTATATTTTTATGGCCAGAAAGATTTATATTTTTCATAATACGTAAGGTATTTTATTGTAGGCTAATTAATCTTTTGACCGCCATAAAAATAAAATATTAATACATCTAGTTTTTTAAGGACCCGCTGATCGTTTTTGAAATAGAAAAACATTTACGACAGTAGGGATATTAGAAGCAGATGGTCGTACCATATAAATTAAAATAGAAAATATTGTGATATACAATTGAAATATAAATATAAAATAGAACGGTCAATATGAAAAATTTTGGTCGCATTTCAGGCTTTGAATAAATTGTTTTAAGCCCGGTGCATACGCAGCGGATTCCTTCAGGCAGAAAAAATCTTTTCCTTATTTTATTATAGCAAATGAGATTATTTATAAAAATTATTATAAAACGAGGGTTGAAGGTTGAAAACGGATGAGTAAAAAATAGTTTTCAGTACGATTCTGTTTCTATTATTCTAACGAATGTGTGATACATTCATTAACATAATTTACCATGAAATATTTTAAGAAGAATATTGGGGTGCAGCAACTCAAAAAGGGTGGGAATTGATATAAGGGCGGAAAGAGACAAGCACTTTTATATGTTTCTTCGTAAAAAAAATCATGGGCTAAGATGATATGTACAGGTAGGTTTAAGTCAATGACTTTTCGAAAATTTTTCGAAAACTATTAGATCCCATATATTTAAAGGAAATCTACGTGTCAGACACTTGAATAAAGAATCAGTTGGTTAAAAAAAATGATGTATCACATAAAAATTTGTTAAAAGGAAGAAGGAGGGAAAAGGAAGGAAAAAGGAAGGAAAAAGGAAGGAAAAAGGAAGGAAAA
>CAJUYI010002845.1:8238-21151 GCA_910591695.1 Galerucella pusilla | reverse complement strand
ACGATAACGCCCGACCTCATCGGACCAGAGCTGTAAATGAGTATCTTAAAACTGAAGGGATCAATCGTTTGAATTGGCCTGCCCTATCTCCTGACATGAATCCCATAGAACATGCTTGGGACATGCTTGCCAGGGCAGTGGCAGCACGCAGAAATCCACCCAGGAGTGTACAAGAGCTTGTTCATGCGGCCCAAGGAGAATGGCGAAATATTCCTCAACAGAATATCGATAATTTGGTAAACAGCATGGGCAGGCGACTTCAAGCTTGCATAAATTCTAGAGGTGGAAATACTCTTTATTAAAAGTTCTCATGCAGGTTCTCACTTAACCTTTTCTTTAAAAAGAATTAATTTGTATTTAATTTATTTAATTTCTAAGAATACTTTTTATGTTTAAAGCAAGTTTATTATTGGATAATACAAATTTTTGACAAATATAGACGTTTTTTTTATTGAAACAGTGATGCAAAACTTTTGAATCTATGTGTAGTTGGACATTCGTTGAATGTATTCCACGATTGAGTACTAAATATCTCTTTACAGGGTGTTCATAATTTTCAGTTTCATTATTATATCATTCAATGTGCAGTATCAGGCTTATTTTAAATGGAACACCCTGTATTTTAATAATTCATCATATTCAAAAAATGTCCTCTTTCGAATAGTACAAGGGTGTCCTATACCTAGGTATTATACTTTTCCTGCAATTTACAATTTTCTAAATTTTTATGCTAAATCAATTTTAAAACATCTGCAATTCTCTCTAAATTTCAAACTAATATTCTTGGCATAGTTGTTGTAAGAAACTTAATAGATCACGTCTTAAGCATCCAGAAAATACAGGGTTTTGCTATCCTATACCGAGTGGTTAAAAAGATATCGTGGTATAAAAAGATTTTCCAAAAAATTTATATTTGTCTGGTCCCGGACTTTTACCGAACTCTGTATAACCCTATTGACAGATCAATGACAGCTATGAATGTCAAAGTGACAGCTGAGCGGGCGTTTGGAATATTTTTTCAAATGGAAATAGGGGTCTTGTAATATTTCATTTTAAAGGTCTTTTTATGCTCAATCCATCCCCCAAATTTGAGAACAAGAGGCGGGATAGTTTCGAAATACTATCTCCGTAAACAATGAGGGCAACCAATTAATTCTTGTCATATTAAATTTTGGCACCATTAAAAAAATTCGCTGTGCAATTTATAAAATTTCGTTTCCATCATTTATGCTGTACTTTGCATATCTGTCACTGAATTTTTACCCGAAGGTAATAAATATAATTTAAAGTTGTGGTAATAGGAGATCCCTGGCGCTGGGCGAGTACACCGTATTTGGCAAGACGGGTCTGCCAGCGTCGAAGATGAGCACATGTTGAATCGTTCGGCATCCCACGCTATAATGCCTCGCAGTCAAAAGAAACTGCTAATATGGCGTATTAATTCGGGTGACGGCATAGACCTGTCAAAAAGGGGGTTTGGATATACTTAAAATGCAGCAAAAGTAGTGTTAAGTTTATATTGTTCTTAAAATATCAGTTCCACTTATCATTTTTCCAAGATCCACTGGTGCTGAAAAGTCTCAGTGCTGATGGAATTTCAGCAGCTTCTATCCAGTAGACTGCGTTTCACATGAGAAGAAGCCACGCGAAGTTTGCTAACTGTCTTGCGCAGAAACCAAAATCGGTTTTGTTTATTTATGTAAGTATTTTCACATACCAGTGCTTATTGTACATTTTTATTATTGTTATTTTGTGTTAATCATAAAATGTGGTCACCTCACACTATTGATTTGAAGTCAAATGTCAATTTTAATAACGGCGTCTCCAAAACAAACATGAAATAAAAAATGGCACTTATATGATCTTCCGTTTTATTTGGAGAAAGTGGCCTACGTTCATGCTGTTACAGCTAATGCACTACAAGTTGCATAGATTCAGGAACTTTTTTACAATTTAATGGACATAATTCACTTTAGGATTACTTTAGTCTGGTTTATTTTGCGAATAAATAATTTTCTTAATTGCTTTATACAAAGTGTTTATTTTTTTAGCTTAAAATGAAATCTATTTAATGCATCTAGAGAAGCATCCTAGAAATCCAATTGAGTTTGTATGGGTAGAGGTATCTATATCTGTATGTTTTGTTCATAGATAAAATTAGTCCATTTCTTCTTATTTTTTGCCATCTTTTTCGCTTCTTCCCATTTTATATTTCTTCTTTCCTGTATTTCTGCAACTTCTTGGTTCCAAGTTTTCTTAGGTCTTCCTCTCTTCCGTTTTGTATTTACTCGGGCTTCCCACACATCTCTGACTGGTCTGTTGCTCATTCTTGTTAGGTGTCCGAACCACTTAAGCTTTTGTTTATCTAATACTTCGAGTACTGGTTCTACTTCCAGTTCCTTTCTCACATCCTCGTTTCTTATCCGATCCCTTCGTGTTATACCCTTCACTCTCCGCCTTCACTTCCATAGCTTGGATTCGACTTTTTGACTTCTGTGACAGTATCCAGCTTTCACTTTCATAAGTAAGGATCGACCGATAAACTGTTTTATATACTGTGATTTTAGTTTTTGCACTAATTTCCTTTTTTCCTATAAATGATCTAAATAATGAATGATACAGTTTTGATGCATTGGTGATCATTTCATTCATTTCCATATCTTCATTTCCGTTTTTTATTATTTTTATACCAAGGTAGGTATTTAAATACGTCTACCTGCTCGATTTCTTCTTCTTGTATCCTTAAATGAGTTTATTTATCCTCAGATCCAGTGGTCATCACTTTTGTTTTCTGTATGTTTATTTTCAAGTTTTTCCTTTTCAGTTCTTCTTCCCATATTTTTAGATTTCTTTGCAAATCCTTTTCGCTGGGTGCACAAATCATTAGGTCATCTGCAAACGCACACTCAGACAATGTTATTAGTTTTAACCTGTTGTATCCTATATGTATCTTTTTAGTGTACGTTTTTGTTGCCTCAATGATGTCATCCATCACAATAATAAACAATAGAGGACTCAGTACTCCACAAGGTTATGTCTCCTGACGTAGCTCAAAATTTTGGTTGTACAGACTCTTTATTCGTGTGATTAGACTCTTTGGAACCGATCTTTGTTCTAGGCTACTCTATACTGTTTTTGTGTTACACTATCGAAAGCTTTTTCAAGGTCCAAGAAATCCATATAAATTTCTTTTGTTTGTGTTTTTTCTATCATTTGTTTTATCGTGAAAATGTGGTCTTGGGTACTGTGCCCTTTCCTAAATCCGCTTTGTGAACCATCCAGCTCTATTAAGGATCTTTCAATATGCTTTCATATAACTTGGAAACTACGCTCAATAATGTAATACCTCGATAATTAGTACATCCTGTCGTGTGACTCTTTCCAATTATAAAGAGCAATTTAAAAAAATCTATATACAGGGTGTTGTTTTTAGGAAAGACGAGTTTTGAAATTTTTTGTTGAACCGGACCTGCATTATCTTTTTGAAGATGCTTCCGATGGAGTTTTTAGGGAATGGTACATGTATCACGTGTACCAAATTTCAAAATAATATACAGAGTAACTCGCAAGTTATGAGGTTCGAAAGAAATAGGATAAATTTATAAAACACCCTGTATCTCGGTTATAAAGCGCAGAAGAAACAGTAAATATAGGTTTTTGGAAGTGATTCCCATCTACAGTTAAAGTTAGGCCCTTTCCCAATGAAACACCCTGTATTTTATTAAAAAAAAAAATGTTTCGTTTAAGTAGTCGATTTGTGTGGTTCAAGAACTGGTCTAAAAGCGTGTGCAGTCTGTGGGGTGTAATCATTCGGTTTTAGATGAGATGTTAAGTGGCCGAGTTGTATAATATGATTGCAATTATTTCGGAGCGATTAATTAGGATTAATTACGTATCACGTGAATTTAAACTGATTTAACAATATGAAGGTGAAGCGCTTTAACGTCAACAGAGTTTATTATGTATTGGCAAACGAGCTTTATGACGGTTAAATTAAGGTTTTTATGCCACACACAGAAATAATGACGATTTATGTGTGTAGCGCCATCTAATATCTGTTTAAATAAACTTAGAGACAGCGACCCCCGTATTTTAGGAGCCATTCCACCGGCTGGAAATCTTGGAGACATCGAATTAAAATTCTTAGAAACACATACACATATACTGTTATTTATTATTACGTCAGAATATTATGAAATATTGAATTTTGATCTTATCTTATAATCGTGCTTTGCTCGAAGAAGATGATGAAGAGACCTTCGGTTTCGATACTTGTGCTAAGTTAGGACCTACAGGGAGGTCTCTGATTTTAAAAAATACACATACACATATACGTACAGTTTTTTATATCACTTTATTTCAATACATTCATTGGAATTTTATTAGTTACTAAGAACACGGTTAGGGACAGATAAAAAACGAGTATTTTAAGAATGTATCATTGTCTTTATTTCTATATTGTGATGAAAGTAATAAAAAAGCCAAGGGCTGAGGTTTCCGAGATAAATTGTAAGTAAAAAACCCGTAAAATCCAGTAAAATGATGATTTAAATTACGATTCACAACGAAAGCCCGCATTTAGAATGTAAGTTCGTTTTGGTCGTTAAGAAGCGACAAAACCAAATTTGATTTCTGCGCAAGACAGTTAGTTGGCAAATTCACGTGACTCCTTCTGACTGTGAAACGGAGTCTAACTCCTATACTAGTCAGTCTTATTTATCTATATGATACTTGTCTTCAAAGCCATCATTATTAACTGAATAACAATTTTCTCCAGTTATCCCTATCTATATAAGAGATAAATATACAAAAAGGTTTCAATGATCTTTACCTGTATTTACCGAAGTACACACAGTGCACTATTTATTCAGTCAAACATCTTTTTTTTTTGTTCTCAATATTTACTCATTCACTTAAAGAAGTTCACTGCACTTGATGCTTAAATAGGACGGGTTATTATTTCGTAGTTGGGTCTACCTATAAAAACAGTTGCGTTAGGTTAGACAACCCACCAATTTTTGACAATAATTTCCAAATATTCATGAAACTAACTATATTAATTGGGAAGAAGGGGTAATTTTTTGATAACAGATAATTTTTAAGACCTCTAGAGTCAATTTTAATTGAATTTGTAACTAACTAGACAACCCCATACAATATTATCTCAACTTGAATCTAGGTTTGTTGGAATGAAAAATAAAATAAAAAAATAAAATCCTGCAACCTCAGTATCTTACAAATTCATCCAAGAGCGAGTTGGAGCAAGAAGCTGATTTGTTTTCCAAAACCTTCTCGAATGATGTGTCACCTTCCTTTTCCTCCCAGTTGCTTTCTGTACGGTCAACATTTACAAACGAAATCAATTCAAGGAAAGATGTCAAAGAGCTACCCCGTTTCTTGATCATTCAAAATGCTTCATTGTCGTCCAGTTATTTAGATGTGTGCACAGCACTTCTGATGTTTCTAACTGTCCTTATCACTACTGCGAAAGCTGAACGGACTTTATCTAAATTAAAGTTAATCAAAAACTACTTGCGTACCTCAATGGGACAAAATAGACTTAGTAATTTAGCGCTACTGTCCATTGAAAATCAAAGAGCGCGCAAGATTGACTTTAACAAGCTAATAAAAAAATTTTCTTCTAAAAAATCTAGAAAAAAGTGTTTTTAGTTTTAAGTTTCTGCGTTTGTAACAAAATGTCAAAAGAGCATTTGCAAACATTCTACATGTAGGATATTTCCTACAGATTATAATAACTGTTTCTACAAGTTGTGAACAATAAATATCGTCATTAACAGAAAACTGTCGCTCTTACTTAATATTTATACGATATTATCATAACAATTGATTTTAATATGGGGCTCCAAATTGTCTTTTGCCCCAGTGCCTTTCCAACTCAAGCTCCGGCCCTGGTACTAGCCCCGATTTAACACGTTGTCTGTTCAAGGATAATAGGGCTTGTCTACTATCAGTGCAGATTGTTATGTTTTTGCCAGAAATTCCTTTTCTGGTTAGATCTTTTGCAGCAATTGAGATACCAGCCATTTCTGTTTGAACCACGCTGTTATTGTTTCTCATTCCTCACTTAATCCTTAGGCTTAGTGCTCTGGAGTAAGCTCCACATCCTGAGCCTTCTTTCATTTTTGAGCCATCTGTATAAATATATGCGTATTGCATTCACAGCATCTGACTGTATGATTTACAACGATATATCTTTATTTTGCATATATTTATTCGTTCTTCTATCTCTTTAAATTATATTTTTAATCATCCTGTAAAGCATATCGTTCAATATCTATTTCTACCTAGTTGCCTTAGTCCAGATCAATTACAGAAAAGCAATTGATTCTCTGCGTGTAACTAGTTATAACGGTAAATAGACGGTAAAGCGGTAATAAACGTGTTGAGTTACTGACAAGTAACTTGGAACCCTGTCGCGATATCTACAATCAAACTGAATATCAACGAGATATCGACACAATCGATTGTAGACGTATCTTGGGAGGCCGCGTTCGTGTCAACAATTGTTTAGCATACAAAAAATCATTGAGGATCTAATATATATATAGAATAAAATTAATAGAATTTAATAGTTGTTTAATTATTGTTTATAACTAATTACTCAGCTAAACTTGTTTTATCGAGCAATCAACAACTTGCAATAAGTGATTTAAAACATCTGGAAACGGACTATACTTTATATGGCTCACTTATACAAAAATAGCTGTTTATGCCATCAGTTAAGAAATGTGAGTTTTGTGAGTTTTGTGAGTTTTGTGAGAATCTCACGCGTTACACAAAATTAGGCATTTCGTAACGTATTCCATACAAGATTTTTTCTAATTTTGAAGAAAGTAATAAAAAAATAAAATTTAATATAATTGATAAAAATTTGGAAAACATAAATTTAGTTTGTTGTTGTTGCTTCATGTTAGTTGTCAGTTTGACATTTTGTAAAAAAGTCTAGACGGAAGGTTTTTAGCGAGATTGATATATTTTTAGATTTATTTCAAAAAATGAGTGATTCAAGTCCTGAGAAGCTACCAAACGATATTGAAGAGGCAGCAGATAATGCTGTATTATCAGTAATTCCCAAAAGTCAAAGGCAGTTTATGATTTGGCATACGAAAAATTTGTTACGTGGTGTGATGAGAAGAAAATTGAACATGTTAATGAGAAAGTTTTACTTGCATATTTTGAGGGTAAGAAAGATCTAAAAGTTTCCACATTATGGACACTTTACTCAATGTTAAGGTCTGAACTAAATCTGAAAAGGAATATTGATATTAAAAAATATACAAATTTGGTAGCATATATTGAAAAAGGCAAGCGGACGGGTACAGTGCTAAAAAGTCAAAAGTTTTTATTAAAGAAGATTTTGCCAAATTTTTAGTGGAAGCTGATGACAAAGAATACTTAATGGTTAAGGTTGCAATGATAATTGGAATGGCAGGAGCATGCAGAAAGACAGAATTAACATTTCTTCCAGTTGAAAATGTTATAGATAGACGAAGGAAGCCATTTTCGTGTTGATATGCCACCTTCAAAAACAAAAGTTATACGGCAGTTTGCAATTACCACTGGAGACATTGAAAATAAGAATCTTGTTGAAATATTAAGAAAATATATTAAGCTGCGTCCCCAGGTTCTTAAACACAACAGATTTTTTGTAAAATATGCGAATGGAAAATGTACCAGAGATCCTGTGGGAATTAACACATTTAGCAGTCTGCCAAAAGTTATTGCACAATTTCTTGGTCTTTCAAATCCTGTTCTATATACTGGCCACTGCTTCAGAAGAAGCTCTGCCACTTTCCTAGCAGACAGTGGCGCTGATATTTTAAAATTAAAGAGGCATGGAGGTTGGAAATCTAACTCTGTTGTGGAGGGATATGTTTAAAATTCCATGAACAATAAAAAACTTATAGCGCAAGAAATATTTGGTGAAACATCTAATGCAATGTGCGCAGCTTCCCAAATAACAGCAAGTTCGAGCAATGAAAAAAATATGTCGTCGGGAATTAATTTGAATAATTGCAATAATTGTGTTATCAATATTTATAATAATTAATTAATTTATAATATATGTTTTTAACTTGTATTATAACAGTATAATAAATAGAATAATTCTTTTTGTCACTAATTTTGAAATACATTTTTCGTCACCAATTGCATAAAATTTTACTTTATGCAACTAGTTACAAAAAGTGAGACGTTTCATATTGTCAATCAGTTTTAAAAAGTGTCACTTTATATGTCAAAATAAGAAAAAATTTATTTAAGCAAAAATTTGTTGAAAACAATGTACTGGAACGTAAAATATTTAAAATTCAATCCGTCCAACTTTCTAATCTCATACAAAGTTATGTAATGAGCCGAAAGGACATATTATTGAAAATAAAACCGAAAAAAATACATATCTCGAGCTGTTCCCTCACGTCAACTGAAACATTTATGAATATTATTGATTGGTAGTGGTACTGACCTGCTAGATTGAAAATCGAATATTAACTTTTTGGTCGACGTCGTCAAGAGATTCGGTGCACGAAGAATTTTTCACGTAGGCGGACTAGGACTAAACACTTACTTATCTGTCTACTTTTTAATTATCAGAAAGCCCTATCGAGTTTTATATTACTTGGAGTTCCGAACGTTGCCAAATACTAAATAAAATATTCAAATTTACTGTTACAAAACTACTTAACTAATTAGTATCATCAACTTTATGGCGCTATATCTCGAGGATGTGGTTTGTGTGACGAATTTTTCCTTCGAATTGAGGCTAAAAGCGGGACAATTTTTGAAAAAATGTCCTCTGTTCATTTTAGACCTAGGAAATCTTGCCTGATTCATGGTTGTCAACTGCATCAACTGAAATTATTCGTCCAAGACGTGATTATTCCGAAAAATTCCACATTTTTTTGCAGATTTCGTTGGTTATGAGCACTGTAGAACGTACTTGATTAAATAAATATTACTCTTTCAGCACGTTGGTAACTATTGTTGGTAGTTTCAGTATAAAAACTGTCAAACATAACCTCCAAAGCTCTTCTTTTTCATTTCATTTGACATGGAACACCATACTATCGATGATTTTCATACCAACGCAACAAAAGTTGAAACAATTTCATAATTTATCTAGTTCTATTGTTTAGTATCTCGATTATTTAACCCTTGAATTTGATTAAAAATTCCCTTAAAATTACGTCCCCTCGCCGTCACCACCTCAGCCTCCTGGGCTTATTGTGGATATTCCTAGTGTTCTGACTACAGCCTATTCAGCCAATCCGTTCCCTGTATTAGCTCATACAGTTTCTTTGCTGGTTGGTTGTAGAAGTCTTCTGGAGTCATTTGGGGTCTACCATACAGTTTCTGCCTTCTGTGGTCCAGCGACTCACAGTTGCAGAGCTGTTCCGGTATCCTTTTTGCTTCTTCTGCATGTAAGGTCTCCGTTATACAGCCCTATTTTATTTAGGTGCTTCTTTGTGGGAAAGTGTAGCGTAAGTAGCCCCGTTATGGTGCTTAGTTTGTTCCTGCTCATTCTTTCGATACTTTTCCTGATGGTTATTTTATGAATTTCTTCCCATGTATTTGCCTGGGCGTATTCTTCCATTGTTTATTGTGTTGTTCTTTCACCCACCCTTTTAACCATGACCATAGCAGGTTCGGGTCCGTTCATCAGAGTTGACGATCCTGCTCTTGCGAGTTCGTCAGCTCTTTCATTGCCAGCGATTCCTCTGTGACCTGGGACCCACTCCAGTGTTACACTGTTCCGAGTCGCCAGTCTTCTAAGCTCTTCACTGCATTCCCATACCAGCCGAGATGTCACCCTCGAGCTCTGGAGTGCTTTAAGGGCAGCCTGTAGATCCTGATCTGTCTGTTGTTGTAGGCTCTCATGTTATTTGCCCTTGCACATGCAAGTATTGCATAGACCTCTGCTTGAAATACCGAGACGATTCCTTCATATTTGCTCGACTTGATGTATATGCCCGCTCCGGTGCCGAGCTTATTACATGATCCGTCTGTGTACCAGATCAGTTAATTGGCTCTACTGAGTGGCGATGCGTTCTCTTCCTTAAGATCCTTTCGATCTTTGATGACTAGAGCATGGATTTTTAAGCATAAAAAAACTTAAAATAGGCGCTTGAAAACGCTCAAAATTTTCTGAAAATAAGCTTATAAATATGCATGAAATTCAAAAAGAGGCAAGGAAAAGTAATTTATAAAAACGAATTTATCAATATAATATCAATATAATATCATTGAATTTATCAATATAACACAGTTTTACACAAAAAACATAAAAATAAAAGTCATTTCGTCATAAGATAATGTAAATAAAGAAACTACTTTTTCCTAAAAAAAGTAGAAACTCACTTCTTGTAAAAAAACACTAAATAATAGGAACGAATGAAACTTTAAACATTACAAACTACTCATCTTTTAATAAACCAATAACTAATTGGTTTTTTAAATTGTCAACCGTAAATCCTATTCTTCTATCACTCAGCACAAAATTTTAAATGAGAAAAACTTCGTTCAACATCCACGCTGGTAATTGGTACATATTTAAATTTAGGAACAATAGTTGCATCTATCGCAAGATCTTCAAGAACATCATAAGAACATTACCTTTAATAACATTTGCTATTTGGTTTGAAGCCGAGGGTATCCACAATCGGCCTACGGAATTCCCCGAACAATAGACATGTGCTGGGTAACGCTAGTACGATGTTGTCACGTTATAATATAAAGTAAATTAATCGGAAATTGACAAATATATTAAAACTGACATACCGAGAAGTAAATGTACAAAATTAGCACCAAATACACCACTAATTGTTAAAATATGCATAAACCTAGCACAAAAAAAAAATAAATGCATTAAAACTGAAAATAGGCATAATGGCACAAAAACAAATTGACCCTGTGAATCCACTTATTAAAATTTATGCATATATGTGATCAAAATACATCTGCCATCAAAAATTACTTATGGCATAATAGCTATAAATCCGCGCTCTATTGATGACAATCTCGAAGTTCTTGCGAAATATATATCTGTTGGTCATGTGGTCTGTTGGCATTTTTAAGATGTCGTCATCCACATGCCTTATTTCTGTGTGTCCTCTCCCATGTGCCACGTCATGGTCTGATGCTTTTTCCAGTCGGGCTAGAGCTGCCCTTGCTTCGCACATTATGACACAATGTAGCGGAGGAAGGTCTAGAATTGTCTCCAGCGCCGCTGTAGGAGTAGTCCTCATTGCCCCTGTAATGCCAATGCATGCAAGTCTTTGGGCCTTGCTTAGTTTTAGCATTGCAGAGGATTGTCTGATCTTTGGCCTCCATACCACGTTAAAAAATATACAAAGGCGTTTCTAAGCTATTTAACATCATCAGTACCTACAATTTTACTTATAGATAGACGTAAAAGTAGATATTGTTGGGGTGAAAAAATGTTTCTCAGTGTATTTATTTGTTATTGAAATAAATGAAACTTCTGGTTCTTGGTCAATAAAACATAATAAATTCGTATATCGATTAGGATCGACTTGAATGAATCGAATCATTTATCATCTCGTTCCAAAATTGGAATTGATCAGTTTTATTTGTTAATTTATATTATTAAACAAATATTTACTTAGAGATAGTTAATTTTATCTTCGTGTCTTGTTATCCGATTGAGTTTTAGAGATCAGAATTCGGACCACCGGAAATTTAAATAATAAATTGATAGAACGTCCGAAATTGACAAGTATTTTTTTTGATATTTTTGTAGAGCAAAACTACCGTTGAATGAATTATGATTAATTGTCAAGAATTTCATCAAAAAACTGATATTAAATGGAGGTATGTATTACGAAGAAGTTGTGTTATTTCAGTATGTATGTATGTGTGTATTTATTTTATATATATATATATTTTTTTTTCGGCTTTCCCTTCCAATATTACATTGGGGCTGATTCCGCAAAAGATCAGGCCCCCAGAAAGGTATTTCAGTCCCCCTCTTTGCTAGTTCATCTGCTATTTCATTTCCTTCTATTCCAGTGTGTCCTGGAATCCATAGTAAGGTGACTATATTGTTCTCGCCTAGTTCATTGAGTTTGTCTAGGCATTCCCACACCATTTTGGAACTGATTACACAATAGCTCAGTGCTTTAATGAGTGCTTGACTATCCGACATTATGATAATCCTTTGTCTTCTGTACCCTTTATCAATATTGAACTGGGCGCACTTTTTTATGGTGTGGATTTCCGCTTGAAATATACTTGGGGTTTTTCACAAGCTTTCAGAGTGTTTGGTTCCTGGCCCACCGTGTGATGTAATTTACAAAAAATTCATTTTTATGAAACTTTATAGTCCTATATTGATTACATTTCAATTAAATTTTTTTTGAAAATAATATCTACGTCAAATAAAAAGTTATTGGAAATTTATAATTATTGGAAAAAATACATTTTATTTGATTGCCCATTCAGTGACAATGTATAAAAGCGATCATTGGCCTTTTGGTAATCTATACGGCAGGTTGTTCAATAGCCGAGTATCTAAATATCCAATAGCCGAAGAATGCATTAGGGACATTAATACAACGTTGTCAAATCATGGCTAGGCCAGTGGTTGACAAATAGAGATTTTTTTATTTTAAATTATAATTAATTTTTATGGTTTTGCAGTGGATAAATTGTTGGTAGTAAACCCTTGTTTTGATGATTTATAAAAATCTTCTGGTTATTGTCTTGTGAAATTCACCAGTCTTTTGAAAGAAGGTACTCTCCTGAAATTTCAGTTCAATACTCCTTGTTTTGTGGCATATACAAGACGGTTTAAAGAATGATTTTATAAAAAAAAACCATTTTACAAATTTTTTTTCATTTGTCTTGTCACAATAGTACATTGTTTACCGGGTAG
>CAJUYI010002844.1:2893-27640 GCA_910591695.1 Galerucella pusilla | reverse complement strand
TTGTGTAGCAAACTGTGTGTTACGAAAGCTTCTGAGAGCAACTGAAGGTTGGGAGCTTCTTTATTTTGAAGGTTATCTAGGATTTTCAATAAAGATCTGTAACAAATATTTAGATTAAGAAGATACCAGTAAATGAAGAAACCGAACTTACTTGTCAAAGTTTCTAAAATTTGTTTTATTCGGTGATGTTTTAATGGTGAGGTCTCTTCCTAAATGCCATAACAAGAAGAATCGCTTAATATGCTCAACATTAATAGTTTCTTGTGTTAGATAACTGTTGATGACGTTTTCTACAAACATTGCGTTATCGAATATGTTGTGTATTTGATATAATAATGTAACGCATAGTATTAATTGATCTTGATCGTTTACTGTTCCCAAAAAATTCCATAAAATTTTGCACATTTCCTAAAAAAAAAGTAATTATATTAAAGCTACTTGGCTTGTGCTGAAAACGATGGAAAATTATATTGACAATGTTTTTTTTAAACAGAAATCCTAGAGATAGTTCCTTTCCACCCACATCAGCATGCTTACCGAGCTTTTGACAATATTCCTCATGAGGCTATCAAAAGAGTAATAGAAATAGAAATATTTATTCTCATATATAAAGGTCGTCATTACAATTCATATATATATAAAAAAATAAACATTTAACACCAACAATTCACAGTTAAAAGTTTTAACATTTTAAATAATGCACATACATATTTTCCAAAATGTATGCATAGGTGACATGTTTAACTTCTTCAAAATAGTCGTTAATATTGTATAGACACATATCCTTCAACATACTTTTTATTTTGGTTTTAAATATTTTTGTAGGCAAGTTTTGAATTTCTTCAGAGAGTGCATTAAAGAATCGAATACCTAGGCCCTGGTACTTGCTTATTCTTACTCTTGTTGGGACAATTTGATGTTTTCCCCTAGTATCATAATTATGTATGTCTGCATGACTTGTGAAGTGATTTCTATTATTTTTCACATAATTTAAATTTTCATTTACAATTAAAGAGAACAAATTCATAATTTTAAGCTGTTTAAATATCTCTTTACAAGGTTCATGATAGTTTGCTTGTATAATGGAGTGTACAGCTGCTTTTTGTAAGACAAATATTCTTTGTAGCAAGCCGTGACTGGCATTGCCCCACACTAGAATAACATACAGAAGTTTAGAATGAAAAAGTCCATAATAAGCAGTTATTGCAGCTTCTGTGTTAACTATATTTGATAATCTACATAGGGCATATACAGTTCTAGCTAGCCCACTACAATGATTATCTATATGGGGGCTCCATGAAAGTCGTGTGTCTAGATGTATTCCCAAGAAAGTAATATATTTTATTGCATTGTTTGTGTGATTTAAGCTGAATAGTTTCAGTTTTACTTTCGTTGAGGTATAATTCATTGCTATCAAACCAAATTTTAGCTTTAGTTAGGATTTTTGATGTGCTTTCATTACTGCAGATATATTTTTGCAGTGATACGAAAAGTTAGTATCATCTGCATACATACTGGTTAGTAGATCATTATTTACAGTATTCATGTATGAAGGTAGATCATTGGTGTGTATTATAAATAGTAGGGGACCTAATATAGATCCTTGTGGAACACCTCTTTTTATTGTTAGTGTGCTACTATACTTATGGTTGTAATGTACACTTTGTGGTCTATTTTGTAAGTAAGATACAACTATATCACTAGCTACTCCTCTGATTCCATATCTTTAAAGTTTTACAATCAAGCAAGTATGACTGACACTATCAAAAGCTTTTGAAAGATCTGTAAATACAGTGACACATTGTTACCTATTTTCAAAAGCTTCTTGAATGTTATTTATCAATGCTAATATAGCTTTTGTAGTATTTCTACCTTGTCGAAACCCGTATTGTTTAGCAGAAAATAAATTAAACTGATTAAGGAACGTTACCAATTGTTTTGCTATTACACTTTCCTGTATTTTGGAGAAACTAGGTAAGATGTGAATTTGTCGATATTTTTCAGACAGTAAATTATTTTCTTTTTTATAAAATAATAAGTTTTATCCTGTTCTGGAATTTGTTGTTATTTGATTTTATTTAATAACCATTGAAAGATTTCAATTTTCATCTCAAAGTCACGTTCTTGAGATGAAACCTTTATGTCTACAGTTTAATCAATTGAGACAGACACGTGAACCGTTATTATGTAAATTAAATAATTACTTACCTCTATCACAATAGTATTTTCCTCAATATACTTAACATGTATGAAATCCAATATCCCCATATTTACAATGTTAGTATTACAATCCATTTTTCTATTACAGGTGGAATTATTTGCCATACTGAATATTTCCAAGAGCGTATTCATTGCTGTTAACTGGTTTTCTCTCGATGAATCTTTGCAGCAGGCCACCTAAAAGTCAATTTGAAGTATACTAAAATTATTCAAAGTTTAGCAATAGCACACCATCTAGTGAACTACTGCTCATTAAAACTAGAATGGGAGGAACAAATTGTATATATCTCAACGAGGTAAAAAAGAGAGAGAACATAACAGTATAAAGAATATCTTCTGTATGCTCCTTGTGGTATATTATTCATTCTTTTTTTTTAATTTCTTGGGAAATTAAACCACAATATTTTTAAATTCTTTATTTCAACGTTTCGGTAGCGTTCCAGCTACCGTTGTCAAGAAAAAATAAGTAGAAATTAATTTTTTTATCCCTAACTGACACAACAGAAAAAATTCGACAACTAGACAATCAAAAAATTATTTTGAAGTTTAAGACTGCAAAATTTTGTTATCAAATTTTTATTAAGGTCCATTCATAGTAGATCATATCTGTGGCAAAATGTGAAATGAAACACTTCATTTTATGACATTCCAACGATATGATAGTCTACTAGAAATGGAAATCCAGTGAAGTGCACGTTCCAGGAACGGTTTTTATTGGGATAGCGCGTTTCTTTGTGTATGAATATTTAAGTTTTTGAAATATGTATACTCAGTTTTGTGATTTTGTGTATTGAAATGTGTATCGATTAACAACTATTCAAATCATAAATCATAAGAAAACCTGGATAAAAACTTATGATGCTATCCTGATAACGCAGGTAATTGATTATTGGAAATTTCTCTTTCTAACATTGGTAACCAAATTTGACTACAATCGGCTGATATACTAGCTACACATTTATCTGCATTTAGTTGTATTAAAGCACTTTCTTTGATTTTCCGTCTTTTATTATTGGGTTCTTTTAATATTATTTTTGATGAAGAATTTAAAAATATTGTGGTTTAATTTCCCAAGAAATAAAAAAAAAAAAAAGTATAAAGAATCATCCAACAAAGTGGATTCTGAATAGTTCTGAATATGGCCGACTTCCGTAAACAAACCAGAGGCGTACATTAAATTATTCAATTGGTGAAAACAAAAAACTCTCATATGCATCTTTTTAAGGTGGTACTTTTTGTTGTTAGAGAATTGATACCAGATTTTGGTACATTTAAAAATTTTATAACACTATTGTACAACTCAATATCAACTTAAATTTATACTAATACACATAAATAACCTTTCTATATATATTATCAAAAACCCAATTACCATAGTATATGCAAAATTTGCTTATCAACTAGCCCCAAAGGCTTGCAATTTATTACCTTTGAGTATTAGAAATATTAAAATCTATAACAAATTTTCAAAGCAATGTAAGATGTTTATTAATGACAACTATATTTCATTTATAGTTTGGCAAGTTTATCTGGAGCTACGCGGGATCGGTAAGAGGCGAGGAAAAACATGGCGTATATCTGTCAAACGTACAAATGGCGTACGGTACCTATTTTACCAAGTAAAACTGAAATTACAAAGGTAACTGACAATAGAAACGCCACTGAATAAATCAATATCAGTCAATTGACGAAGTGAGAGGGAAGAACATACGCACGCGCTAGCCAATAAGAAGTCAGCTGGTCGATAAAAATCACCAATTATGTAATCGGAGGGTGTGGTCATTATGGTTTTCGTACAACGTTGCCAGAGCTTTAAGAAGCCCATAACAACTTGGAAAAGTGTTCTCTTTTAATATTCATGAATTGGAAAATAATGTTAATAGAATAAATCCAAGGAAGCAAGCACATTATAAAATTAACGTTCAATCATATTTTCAATATTGTTAATAATAAAAAGACCCATTTATAATTATTATCACTACATAATCAGTACTTCAACGTTTTCATAGTTAAACGTGGCAATGTCGAATGTTTTCGACTGCATTCCTTTCACGGTTTCAGATAAACTTGCCAAAGTATATAAAATTAATTGATTAATTTTCTTTACAGTTATTTATAATTATAACTCTTTTTTGGTTTTGTTTAACATAATATAGGATAGCTACTATATTTGTTGAATTAAATGAAGGAAAACTCTATGATAAATACGCTCAGCACAAAACAAGTGTTAAATCACTTAGGTGCATATTTATAGAATACATTATAGTGGTAGGTAAGGAAGTAATTTTTAGCATTTTATATTAGGTAGGTATATATTGAAAAATATTTTATAGAAATTTATTAAGAACTGCCGATGAATATATGATATAATTAAGTATATTAAGAAACTCTGTATAAATAGCGTTTAAATAAATAAATTTGGTGTAGGGTATAAATACCCTTTCTAATACTGAAAATCACTATTTTATTAACCTGGCTTTTCAATTTGACACATTTCAATATATTATGTTATCTATGTTGGCACAAGAATTGATGACTAATGTCATTAATGTGGCTTCTCAATATGGCGACTTCCGTCGAAAGTTGGTTAAATCACTACCATGCGTAACTTCCCTCCTTTTTACTTTACCTCGTTGATATATGGAGCAAGCAATTGTTTTCATTGTAACAGATCCGTTATAAATATATTGAAATATCAACACTAGATGATAAACAAAAGTAATAACAAAAATATGTGGAAAAGTATAATATCATTATTTTTAGCCCCACTCTCAAGTTTTTGGTACGAACTCCTATGTAATTGAAAAAAGTTACTTACAGTCATCAGAACTTCTACCCAAGAAGGCAATTTTGAATCCTTATCTTCCGCTCTTAATAAATTCGGAAATGATGAAAATTCTAAAAGTATGTTCGATGCTATTCCCATAGCTCGCTCATAAGCGTTCCCGCTAGTTGTTGGCGTCGAGTAAGAGGGTGACGTAATTTTGTTTCTCGTTACAAAGTTGCTTATGTCAAAAGAGGATAACTCGGTTTTAGTATTGTCATACAGGCACGCATCTAAAACGAGTTAGAGATAGAAAATTTTATATTTCAGAAATTGACTATTGAAAAATATAATGTGTAATAAAAAAGTGGGTTGAATATTTCTTTTTTTTTCATGTAATTATGGTGGTCAGTTAGTCTGAATAATGTGGTATAAAAATAACTGTTTTTGTGATCCTTAAGAAATAAATAATTCAAAAGCACCAAAAGAGTTTGTGAATATTAAAACAATGATTTAGGGTGAAATTCATAGTCGACACTTGAGGGTCACTCATACTCAAACTCATATTAGTTTGAGTTTAGCTCGAGGAGACTTTTCACATCCACAGTCATTACTCAAGTAATACTTCAATTTATGTGAAGAAAGTTTGGTATCAATGTTATTATTAGGAACTTTTGGTTGCGTTTGGTTAACAATTGTGATTCATGAACGTCCTTTAACGTTTTTGTGTTCAGCTCGTATATTAGCTCTCTGCAAGTATTTAATTCCCAGTTTTGATATTGTAAAATGACAGTGTGAGGTACAAACGTGGTTTATAATAGGTTAGAAATCTTCACTCAAGGGAGCTGAAATCTGTACTTATATTTCACTCAAGTTACACTCAAACTCAACCTCACTTTTCGCCTGTTAAGTGTCTGCATACAATAAGGATGAGTGAAGTATGAATTTCACCCTAAATGTCAAACTTTTACCAGTTGATCTGACAACGTCTTGAAGTTTTGCCAACCATTAGACAGTAAATTGCACAATCCATCAAGTATAAATTTTATTTACGACTGGTAAATTTATATTTATTCTGATAAGCAGGAAAGTAACTAATTGCCGACCAATATACTCACCCAATAAACTTACTAATGAACGAGTTCGGCTACTCTTGTCGCTCGTTAGTGATTGCAC
The DNA here is from genome assembly GCA_910591695.1 of Galerucella pusilla. Lineage (NCBI taxonomy): Eukaryota > Metazoa > Arthropoda > Insecta > Coleoptera > Chrysomelidae > Galerucella > Galerucella pusilla. The sequence continues at coordinate 21,480 of CAJUYI010002844.1, read as the reverse complement.
AACGAGGTCTACATCAGTGTCCGGCAAAAGTTTAATTTTGATGAATTGGACATAGAAAGATTTATATTCTTCAAGGCATTTGATAAATTGTTTATTCTCGACAACGGTTATCTTTGGTGTGGATTCGACATTTTCTACCGATCGTTTTTCAGGTATAGGAGTCGCATTTTCCGAACTAAAGGAATCATCTTCGTACTTTGATTCGTCGAGCTTGGAAGTGGACTTGGATTTTTTATTTTTACTCTTTTTGTCTATTCTAGGACTAGCTTTTTTCTTCAACATCTGATTACTGTACGATCTTTCTCTATTGTTGTTATTATTTTCACCTATGGTCAATTCATTTTTGGTGACATTCAAATTTTCGTTTATTTTTGAATCAGATTTACTTTTTTCTAACATTCGTAGCTCTCCGTTATCCAGTTTATCTTCAAAGTTTATGCTGCTTTCCAACGTTTTTTCCAATGAATCACCAGCAGCCGAGTCTAAACTTTGATTGAATGTATCAAAATTACTTTGCGTCAAACTATTCGGTTGGATTTTACTTAAAATTTTCGTGCAAAGCTGTAAACTCTCGGCTATTTCGTGTTGGTTCAGATCTGCTAAATTCGATTTTAAGGTAAAAACTAATTTCCAAAATAAATTCGGTAAGATATTATTTGTATTTTCCGAATAAGCTTCTATAGGAATTATGTTAAGCAAAAAATCAGTTAAAATACAAAGTTCTAATATATGAGGTGATCCGCTTCCAATATCACACACTTGGTTCCTTTCTCTAAACTTGTACGTTTTAATATTCTTAGCAGCTTCTATGAAAAGTTTCTCTATGTACGACCATATATAATATCTTTGAAGAGTGTTGAACAAAAGATTTGCGTTTTTTATTATCTCAGGGCAGTTTTTTAAAACAAATTGTTGATTCAACACATTGTCGTCGTTTTTTAAACTTGTCAAATCACCGGTAAATGACACACATCTAACGGTGGCGTGTTTATTTTTCTGTTGATGTAAACATGCTAGATACAGCGTTCTAAAAACATCACATAATATACCGTCCAAGATTACGGAACCAATCTGCGGTTTGTCAAATAACGATATGAGTAATCTGTACGGTTTTATATCGATCGGTATTTCGGTACTACATTTTTTCAAAATGATTTTCAAAGCATCATTTAACAAATCGTAAGCTACTACATGGTGCCCTTGTAGCGTAGTTTCTTCCAATTCACCTTCTATTTGAAGAACCGGGATGTTTACATCGTTTCCTAACAACCACGAATGTAAGCGCCTAAAAACAAAACAATAGGCATGAGTAATTGTGAAATTTAAAAAAGGTAAAAAAATAATGGGTCTTAAAATAAATGAAACAAAAACAAAAATAATAACTGTGAACAAACACCTAATGAACAATAATAATATCATTGGTGACTTCAAATTTGAAGAAGTTGATCAAATAAAATATTTAGGAGTTACAATAACCAACAATAGGGATGGAGAAATGGAAATTAAGGAGTAAATAATGGCAGCAAACAGAGTCTTACAGGCAAATAAAAATTTATTAAGTTAATTTCTAGGCAAAAACACCAAAATGAAAATTTATAAAACAATAATTAGACCAACAATAACATATGGAGCTGAAGTTATGATAATGACAAAGAAACAACAAGAAGACCTGAAAATTTTTGAACAAAAAATACTAAGAGTCATATTTGGGACCCAAGAAAATAACTCAAAATGAATATAGGAAAAGAACAAATGAATAAAGTTGTAATAAGGTTGTAAAACTTTTTTGGGTTTTCAAATATTTACCTGTTTAAAGACATATCTCGCCTCAATATTGTCGTTAGTGCTGCTGTCACTAACCTAACCATATCAGCATATAATAACTGTTTGTTATTCATGGGAAAACATACCATCAACAGATCAAGTGCAGATCTTTGCACCAGTACACTTGAATCTTGTACAGCTGCGCATAGACCAGAAACCTAAGTTGAAAAAAATATTTAATACAACGTGTAAATTATCAGCTATTTAACGTCAGTTTATTTCTGCGACTGATGCTAATCGCCGGGTGCACTCTACTCCTAACCGGAAATTTTGCCGAACCCTCTTAGTGTTTCAACCAGTGGTAAGGTTCTTTATCGAGCTCAACATCCATAGACTCGGGACCTTAGTTTTACGTCTCCTCCGAAAGACGGCATATCTACATTATACCTCGTGCTCATTGATATAGCGCCTGCGAGCTGTGATATGCTACTCTGCTGCAGGCTGTACAGGCTTAGGACACCAATCCAAGTACTAACATAGTTTGCTTGACTACTTACCATCAATCCTATGTCATTTCCCAATAAATAGAGTTGATCTTCCATGGACAATTTTCGACTGCAATGCACCAATACATAACTAATGGCAGGTAAACGAACAGGACTATTATTTGCAACACATTGCCAAATACAGGTGTAAAAATAAGATGGATCTACACCTTCACAAACATTTTCTAAAAGTAAATTGGTCCTAGAACAAGACACCAAATGTAGTTTTAGAGCATCTATAAATAAAATGTATATAGAGTGTCTTAGGTTACACTAATTTGTACTTCTGAATAGTGTTTTGTACACATTTAGAATTTAAGTGGTGATTATTAGTCATCAACAACAAGCAATGTGTGTAATATAATATTATGAACTACTGCCTATTTTTGTACAGGACCGTATCTAAAAATGAAGGTTTATGATACATTCAACTGCATTTAATTTGGAATAAACTGGTTATTTTCAGAAATAATCTCAAAGTATTTTATTGCGACAGCTTGGTATAGTTTCTAACAATTTTAAGCAAGAGAGAAATGAACTTTGTTATCAGCACCAAAAACTCAATCTATAAGTCAACAATCTATGGAGGTAATGAATTGCACGACCTCTGTATATCAGCATGTCTTCATAAGCACTACATGATAGTAAACCATGTATTCATTGTTTATGTACAGTACAACTATTCCATATCTCTTATTATTTACATTAAACCAATACAATGCTGGATGCCCCTGTATACTTTGCAAAATATTGTATAATATATGATCTCTAGCACTTTCTCTGTTATCATAAAAAAATAAAACATAAATGTTTGAACCAAACTTAGGGACAGGCAAGGATTGTTTGTTTAGTTTATTTAGCTTTTGATTCATAGTATTTTTGTAAATATTTGAGCTGTATAATTACTAATCAACAATTTATAAACAAAAATGTTTTCTATAATTTAAGGAACTAATAAAATTATAAGTATATAGTAATTTACACATTAATAATCATTTAATTAATTTTTAAACAAAACGTTTTCTAAAATAGTAAGGAACTAATCTATTATAAACAAATGAATATGATAATAAACTAGATCTCTGATATTTATAGGTCAAGTTAATTGTGATATGATTATTTGTATTTCAAGTTTTATAAATAAAATTTATATTTTTGGTATTTTATTTAGTGTATTACGCCTACCGGTCAAAATGATCAGTTCCTGTGTCAAGTCCTAATAATATTCCACTAAGAAACCCACTTAGGGCTGGTCGTAGTCTGTCTCCCAATGGTATAAAATGTGTTTCATAGATAGTTAAAAGTGTTGGTCGAATATTCATGGCTGCATGTCCCATAAGTGGAAAAAGACCTAGAAAATAATAAAATAGTTATCAAGAATTTTTAGCTCTTGGTGTCTCTTAGTCACTAGAGGTGACTAAGTGAAGGGATATTCTCACAATATAAATATTTTAGTTAATTAAGGTATATAGTAATATTAACTAAACATGCATATTACCCAGAAACAATATTGTTAAAGAACAAGTTCATAAACCTATAAATGTAAAACAAACATAAACAAAAGCGATAAACTATGTTTGCTGAACAAACTTGAACCAATATAACTTGACTATGACCATAACATTGTCTAGTCATGACATTACCTTCATTATTAAAAATAATGTTAATTCAAGGAACAACAGTACTCAGTATTTTAGTTTGTATTGACTTTAACAAGATTAGATTTTAAGTTTTTAAAAATGAAATTTACATATAGGTGGTCTATTCTTAAAGTATTAACTATATTGAAAACAACCATATAATATTTATCAATTGACAGAAAAATTTTCAACAGAAAAAATATATAATACCATTAAAAAATGGTTTTTGGGTTATTGATAATATATATAACTGTAATCAATCCTTCCATTAATTTCTATACAATGAATATCTTAGTTAGGTATCCATTTTAAACATTTATTAGATTCTTCTCTGTCTCATCTATAAATTGCAGTCTGCTTTCCTTTTATCTCTTGCACAAGAGGATGTTTGAGCACAATTATTAGCACCATTTTGTTTTAGGTTAATTAATAAACATTATTTATAAGTAGTAACCGAAGTAGTAACTTCATACAAACTTTACCAGGTTCTTTGACCTTTTCTAAATTTCACCCTACCCATTTTAAGAAATTAATTATTATAGTTTAAACATAATCGAAGTTGTAAGAAACAAGTAATAGGTAATGAACATATGCTGAGTAATAATGATTGACTAAATTAATTTGATCATAAAATCAGTTACCTGCACTGTATATAAATAGCTCACAGGCTAACCTGTTGGTTCCCATACATCTGAATATTATATCATAAGTTTCTAAACCTTTGAGGTGCACACCAGATGGTAATGCTGGATGCATACATTGTGCTAATCGTTTGCTGATCTTAATCCTTCTTGGTATAACAGGAAACTTAGTATAGCTTAGAAGCACCTGTAAATAAACAAATACCTACCTATTAACATTTATTTATTAAGATTAGACAAGCAAATCATAACTTGGAGAATCCCTGAGCTGCTTTATTAGCTCAATAATTCTGAATTTAACTAAACTAGAAATAGTATTAAACTTATTCCAGCTATTGGGCTATTCCCTACCTTATTTAATTTTCCTAATGCTGATATCAGGTCAGCCCATTCTGATGTATATTCGAAATTTTTAAGTGCTTTATCAATTGCAGCAACATACAAACGATATTTAGAGTCTTTCATTAACTCGTACTCTTCCATTGCCACTGTGGTCATCTTTTAAATTAATAAGTATGTCGCGTATATTAAGAAATACGTTCATTGGCATTCACCTAAACGATAATTAGCTGTGAAGATTAAAATTGTATATTTTCATTTAAATACTATCTCTGTTCCTAAATATAGATCACCAAATTGTCCTAAAAGTATCATTCTTTTACGTAAAACTAAACAAGTGTACTTATTCACAAAAACATTACACTGATGGATTTCTCAAAAATATTTTATTGTAAGCTACATAAAGCGTCTAAATTGAAGTTGGGGGGTCTTAGGTTCTAACAAACATTGCATTTTACAAAATCACAACACTATCTCTCACAACTTTAACTTTATTCCGTATCTGTAACTGTAACCAGTGTAATCGTAGTCCAATTTGACATAAGACGTCACATCAAAATATTCTACCCAAACCACAGATAACAAGCCACAAATATCATAGAGATAATATGGTAAGAGTGGATATGCTTTTTGACATGTCCACCTATGCTTTTTGAATTTGTGACCACGACCACCGAATTTATAATTCATCATGTAATTCATTACTATTCGGTGCCACGACTCTCTCCTGTGACTTCCCATAGTCTGGAAAAATATACTTGCAAAAATAGACTGGTAAAAATAGACCCAGGAAAAAAGACTCGGAGGAAATAGACCCACTACTGAAACTACAGTAGATTACTATTATTATTAGTATTATTGAGTATTATTCCAGTTGAAACCGTTGAAACTCTTCTTTTAATTCATGAACTCCTGCACATGTCAGTATTAATTATTACTCTATGGCTGTACACCCATTTTTATTTTTTTAAACTACTGTCGTACTGTCAATGTGTCACGTGTCTGTCTCTGTATGTCTATGTCATGTCTATAATAAAATAACAATACAATTATAGGAAACATATGTTATCGTTTACATCTTTAACTTTCGTTTGAATATGGATGAACAAAATATACCAATTGACATTAATACCACAAAATTATTGGATTGGCTGATAAGTAGAAGACATGTTAAAAATGACTGGCAAAATAGCATATTAAAAATAAGAGAAAAAATCAATAATGCTATACAAGACATGCCAGCTGATGAAGGTATTATACAACTTCTTTCTGGTCAGCACATTAACTATTTCCATTGTTTGAAAATAATTGATATTCTGAAAGAAACTGAGGCTGACTCGAAAAATTTATTTGGTAGATATGGTTCACAACGCATGAAGGATTGGCAAGACATCATTTATCAATACCAAAAAGATAATGTATATTTGGCTGAAGTGGCTCAAATGTTAATTCGAAATGTAAGTTTTGAAATACCTGGCCTAAAAAAGCAAATTACTAAACTGGAACAGAACCAGCTTGAGTGTGAAAAGAAAATTAAAGAATACTCTAGAGCAGAATTGACTGCACAGAGAGAATTTAAAACTTCATGCGATCAATTAAAAATTGAGGGACGTAAAATTAAAAGTGAATTATTGGGGTTACTTGAAGATTTACCCAAAGTCTATCAAACTGTAGCAGAGAGAATAAAAATAGTAGCACCAGCTGTTGAATTGTATAATGAATTTAATAAATATCTATCAGCTAGCCAATCTGATGATAATGTACTACCTGTATTAGAATATCTGATAAAATTTGGTAACACTACAACTTATGAATATATTTATGGAGAAAAGCCTATAGCAATAGAAGAAACATCGCATGAGTTAATTCCAGATAATAATTCATCAGAAAGTGATAAAATTGACTTTGGAGATATAGATTTTGGAGACAATGGAAACAAAATTGATTTCAGCATAAATACAGATGATATAATTGATTTTGGAGATACTGGAACTAATGAACAAAATATTGACTGGGGCACAAACAATACGGAAGAAGGTTTTGAAATAGTTAGCCATGCTGATTTAGACATTAATTTAGAAGAATCAGGAATTGTAGTTGAAAAAACTGGAGTTGATGGAGGTGTAGCTAAAGGAGAAGAAGCCTTAACTATTCTAGATAATCCTAAGATCCAAGAACAGGTGATTAACAATCTCATGGAATTAAGTGCTTTTGTTACAATGAGGTTATATGAGATGATGAGTGACACAGATATGCTAGCAACATCCCAAATGCAAGATGCTTCTACAACTATTCAAATGCAAACAATAGAATCAATTACTACCCTTAATGATTATATTAGTGTAGCTTTAGACCAGTTAACAAACAAAAGAATCCAACATTTGCACAACATAAAACATTCTCCCAAATATGTTGACATCTTGACGGCTAATCTGAATCAAAAATTAACCAATGTTGAAAAAATGAAAACAAACAAGAGAGTGCTTGAAGAAAAAATTAAATCTTTAGGTGTTGAAATTAGAGATATCGAGCCAGTAGTAAAACTTTTAATTGAACAATCCAAACAGCTGCAGAAAGATATTCAGGATGATATTTCAAAGAAGTATAAAGGAAGGATAGTTAATCTTACTGGAGGGATAAATGCATTATAATATAATATAACTATTAAAAATGGAAAATATTTTTATAAATTGTAAATAAAAGTTTGAAGGCAGTTTTGTTTTATAGTCTCCTTCCCATAGACTGATTTGAAATTAGGAGGGTGAAAATGAACTATTGCAGTAAGCTTCTCTACTAGTGGTAACAGGGGTTGCACAATTCAAATTTTTGTATTGTATATTGAAAAAGTAGTATGATTGAATAGGTATTCTAAATACCTCTCAAACCAAGTGTCACTTGCCTTGAGGCCCATTTAATATTGGTTTCTGTTGCTTGGTGACGTCATCTAGAACCACTAGTGGAGAAGCTTACAATAGTTCATTATCACCCTCCAAATTTCATCATGTGTTTGTGAACAAACCTCCAAAAAGTGGAATTTTCCCCACTTGTTGCACAATATTAAGGTAATTTTAGATGATAAACATCCCTTTTTTCTTATTTTCTATGTCCAAAATTTAAAACTACCTATTTCCTATTATAATTGATTTTTATTTGCTGGAATCCATACTTGGAAATAGAACAAAATTTTCAAATTATTACTAGTTTCACTCTAAGCTTATATGTTAAAGATAATGTACAATAAGACGAATATTACTAATCAAAATTATATTTCAAAAATAAATTAAGTCCAACACAGATGTAAATACAATATATAATAAATAATATACATTTATTTATACACAGAGGTTTCTACAGTTCCAATGATTTTTTTCATATTTACTCCGTTTTTTTGAGTAAATGTTTGTTAATCATAGTATAAATCAAACCTAGAGTTAAAGATCCTACCGCTGCTCCTTGTGCTCCTACTCGAAGATGCATTAAATAAACACTTGTACTCATTTTACCTTTATTCTTATATGCATACACTCCATAACCCACTGCAGCAAGGCATACTCCAATTGCTACAACAGAAAGTATTCAGAATTAATTTTCATGATACTAAAGGATTCTGCATTATTCCCATTTACCAATCCAAGTATAATTAGAATGGTTTTAAACAGAAAAAGTTCTATCTTCTGTTTGATTACTGGATCTTAAGTTAGATTTTTGTTGAAATTATATTAGCAGTTATTGTGATTCTCTTATGCAAAAGACAGATTACTTATTTTCTTTTGGTCCGTGGTCCAATCTTATATTTACTGAATGAGATTCAAGTTCCTAATTCATCTTTGATTTAATTGATTTAGTTCATAAAGATAAATTCAAAACCTAAATAAAAGGCTGACTAATTTTCTAAATAACATTGAACTCAACAAAATGTCTGTATATATCTTACCTATGGGAAAGAACGGCGTTTCTTTTGATTTTCTTACGAGTCGATCTGATTGACTTTCTTGTTCGTAAAGCATTCTACTTGATTCGTTCATTGCTGCTTAAATAGAAAATATGTAGTTCCAAATATGTAAGAATTGGGAATATGGTGCAATTACTTTAAAAATAATAATTAAGTGTACTTACTAATGGACATGATTGCGATCTAAGATGGTTGTGTTTAAAATAAAATGGTGAAAGGAAATAAATATTTAAAATGTACAGCATCCAATTTACTAATTCTGATCTGATTGCAAACAAACCTGATTAAAATAATGTATGACTTCTAGATTTTTAAACTTGACCTTGGATTGCCATGAATCAAACTAGAGCCAAGAGATATATTACGAAATAAGAAACAACGACATTGCAAGTGTAGCCCTCATACATCCCTCGTCACTCACACTCAACATGTGACATCAGTGACAAGTGAGGTGAGGTATGGTATGGCAGATGACAGGTTATCTATGATATGAAGTTTGTTTACTCCGCTGTCAGGGGAAAACCCAAGGTCCCTTAAATACATATATTTAAGGGACCTTGGGGAAAACCATAGCAGCCGCACTCGGTAGATAACATACTTCATACATACGTCAAATTATAAGGGTTATAGATTACCAAGGATGTTAGTCCTACTACTACTGTCATTTCAAGTCATTTGTCCTACGTGTTAGCTGGTGCTGGTGAACATGCACAGTGTACACAGTATATAAGGTTGTCTATTGTGTACACTCAGTATGTTATCTATGGTGTACACACAGTTTGTTATGACTGTCAAGTAGGCAACACTGATTACAATTATGTCAAACTAAATGAGGTTATGTTATGTATGATGAAGTTAATCGTGAAACAATTAAAAAGTTACTAAAATAATTATCTTTAGCTCTACAGTATACAGTTGTATATATCATTAACATAAGACAAGTCCTATTACTCATTATTTGTACATAATATTTTTTCATAAATATGGATTACCAAGAAGAACAAAAAAATGAAATAGAAGCACTAGAATCAATATACTACGGCGATTTCGAAGTAATTTCGACTGAACCTTATCATAAATTTTCAATTCCAATTAAAACTGAAGAATATGAAGCGGAGATGGCTAATGGATTAAGCTGTGAACTTGTTATTACATATACTTCAAAATATCCTGAAGAAGCACCTATTATAGAAATCGATAATTGTGAAAATTTTGAAGATGAATATGAACAATTACTTTTGAGCTATTTAACTGAGCAGATACAAGAAAATTTAGGTATGGTTATGGTATTTACATTAGTTTCTAGTGCTCAGGAATGGTTAAATGTGAAATGGGAAGAAATTAAGAAAGAAAAAGAAGAACAGATAGCACGAAGGTTGAAAGAAGAGGAAGAAGCAGAAATGAAGAGATTTGAAGGAACACGAGTTACTGTAGAAACATTTATGAAGTGGAAGAGATTGTTTGAGGATGAATTAGGTAAAGCAGCAATTCATATAGTTTAATGTATTTTAAGTATTTTAGACTAGAATCATTTAAAAAATGATCTTTATTTAGTCTACTTTGAACATTTTTTAAATTGTGTACATTGAAGTTGACTGCTTCTAATGTTTTAAATTGAAAATAACAAAACTAAAACTTTGGATATATATATATATAAATATGTGTTTTAAAAAAACTAATTCAGTGCTTTTTAGTTTGACTAAAATTATATTAAGTAAAATTTTGTTTTAGGTATAACAAAAAAAAAGGAATTACTTGAAAAAGAAGGAAAAAAACTGACAGGTCGAGAGTTATTTATGCAGGACAATACTCTGAATGAATCAGATCTTAAATTCTTGGATGAAGGGGATGCAGTTAAAGTTGATGAATCATTGTTTCAAGATTTGGATGATCTCGATATAGATGATGAGGAGGATCCAGATTTTGATCCTAATAATTACCATAGTGATTCTTCTGATTAAGTTATTTTTTTATAAATTGTTTGCTGTTTACTATTATATATAGCACATTTATTATATACAGTGTTTACTTGGCTCTCCTTGGTTCTAAATCTAGATCACTTTGAAATTTATACTGTTTTAAATTTTTTCTACTAAATCTCTCGACTAAATCGATTAATTAACAGTGATACAAAGGGAAACACAGAAATCAATAGCATTACACTCTGTAAAGAACTTCATTCAACTTGTTTATTTATGTAAATTTCATTATATGTATACCTACTGCCATCTGAGTGATATTATCAGTAGTAACAGGTCGGCCATATTGTGGTGAGACCCCCAATCAGTTGGAGTTGAAGTTTGTGGGGTTTGACATGTGGTGTAAGTCAGTTGGTTGTCAACCAGTCCAGTGAACTGTCTTCAAATAGAATATAATAACGGCAGATATTCTATAGAAAGATGGCATAGAAAACACGGCATGCTAGAGAGAGACAGAGCACGCTTATCAGTTAACCCAGGTTTTAAACATAGTATGTTCATACCTGTGGTGAAGTGACTTACTAGACCTCTGGTAGGAAAGATCCAAGCAACTGTACTTTGCTTAGAATTTCATTATTGAAATATAAGTAATTAAGACAATATTTTATTAGTTTTGTTGTCATTAGATCCTTAATAAAAAATCGCGATCAATTATCAATTGAGTCAGCTAATCCAACCTTGGCTTTATTGTTTCTATGAAGCCTATTGTTCTCTGAATCTATGTTAGTCGTTATTCCTAGGTCCTTCCGAACTCCATTACCTAAATCCTGCCCTTTTTTAAATTCAAATATACGTGATTAAAACACTTTCATAAAACGTAATCCTTGACCTTCCTTACATGATGTATTAGGACTATTCAGTCAAGAGCACCAACAAGCGGACCTTTATTTTATTTTATACATTATTTTATGAAATAATTAAATATCGACAATCCGCAATACTATGGAAAAATGAAAGAAGCGGCAACAGGCGCGGCAAACCAACAGACAAGTTGATATTTCCAAAGTGACCTGCGCCATGTCCAGATCCCTACTGTGTATTATGGGTAGCATAAGCATAACAATTTATTGACAGTGGTGCGCGACAAGCCAAAGAATCAAGGCAGCGATTTGTCCGTGCATTTTTACTCCAAAGATCGAATCGTAGAATTTAGAAAAAAAGTAAATTAGTGGCAATGGCAGTTCCGCTCGCTTGTACGCGATTCAGCGATAATTATGATCTAAAAGAAGAACTAGGAAAGTAAGTAGAATAATGTTATTATTTATACTCGTCGATTTTTTTTTGCGCTGATCGAAAACCAATCGAGAAGCTAATACACCAAAATAAACTAAGCATTCACCTAATTGTGTGCGTTTTAACTGCGTGAACGTGTAATAATAATGTACTCTCCACGCGATTTCGCCGAAAATTTTTGTCGGTTTGGATATCTGCATTGCCATAGAGAAAATCAATATTCCAGAGACTCAGCCCTGTGCAGTATGACAGGTGGTTGTCTCCCTATAACAAAAAATTGGGTTACTCAGTTGATATTACAAAATACTGTTAATTGCTGGGGTCACATATTTAGCTCAGAATTTCCCTTTTTATCTTATAATAAATTAATTGATTACATTGATCTATTATTGTTATTCCTAAATTTTGTAGTATAAATTCCATTTGCATCTTTAATATAATTACGCAGGATATTTTATCCCATCCGTCTTGAAGATTTTTAAATAAATAAACACATAAAAAATATTTATATATAAAAATCAGAAGAGCGCATACGTCAAATATCTCCAGTCATTTGTATTTTAATTTAATATACAGGGTGTCCCAAATAAGAGTGACTGATTTTAAACATAAATGCCCAGCTTATTAATTGCTCCAAAGAGATGGGGTTTCTACTAGTTTCACTAGTTTACCAAAGAGATTTTTTTAGGCTTGTCTGGCATCTCATCTCATCAACACAGGGTGCTTTACTAATGTTGGTCAAATTCAAAGGGAGAAATATGTATTATTTTAAATGAAACATCCTATTTTTTGATCTCATTCGAAAGAGCAATCATTCTCCTTTCCAAAAATGTATAATTTTCTATCTTTTGTTTCATTAACAACAAAGATATTCGAAGTTTCATGTAGTAGTACATTTTTAATTAGTAGTTTCATATGAGCGTATTTTGATGCCTAAAATCAACTCATTTAACGCATAAAAACAAAATCAGCAATTTTGACACTAGTAATTTTGTTAAGTCAATGAATTTGTTGTTATGCGTCAAACGGCCACAGCATGAGTTAATTTTATGCATCAAAATACGTTCATAATGAAACTACCTACTAATTAAAAATGTACTACTACTTGAAACCTCGAATATCTTTGTTGTTAATGAAACAAAAGATAGAAAACTATACATTTTGGAAAGGAGAATGATTGCTCTTTCGAATAAGATCAAAAATTATAGGGTGTTCCATTTAAAAAAAAAACATATTTTCCCCTTTGAATTCGACCAACATTAGTAAAACACCCTGTGTTGATGAGAGCAATTAATAAGCTGGGCATTTATGTTTAAAATCAGTCACTCTTATTTGGGACACCCTGTATTTTATATTTACGTAGATTTATATACTTTTTTAGGGATAGTCAATTATTAAAAAAAAAACAAATAAAAAGGACGTTATTAATAAATATTTAAATAGATTTTTTCATACAGAAAGAAGTAAGCATAGTGTTTATATCTAGGTATGTGTATTCAGATTTAGCATTTCTATCTCGAAATAAAAAATATTTATATAAAAATAAAAGTAAAGTCTGTTCATACTTTATTGAAGTAACTAGTTAGTCTCCTGTTGAGATAGAGATGAGTAAGTGTTCAAAAATGTCCTCCGGTTTCGAACAAGTCTATCCTTTTTTCTAAAGAACCCATTAATCTTGTAAATGGTGGGAGATCAGGTATGAGGTCATTAAAGTGACGTTGAATATCTTTTACTTTACAGGAATTTGCCTCTGTAGCTTGTTCTTCAAGATATGACAAAATTGTGTAATAGTGTTTAGTCCAAAGGATTAAAATCGCATGACCGAGGAGGCCAATGAATCGGAAAATGGTTACCAGTTACTAATTAATAATAATAATAATTGATAACTGTATCATTACTTTAACCAGCAACGGTTATTACTTCATCATCTTCAAATCAAAATATTCCGAAAACGGTACACAGTATCGATTTTTAACAAGAGTACCTTTTTGTTGTATAATTGAATTATGTTTAAGCTTGCTTGAAGTTTTGATTAATAAATTTTACCTTAAAAAAATTATGTTCAATACTACTTGGTACGAACCGTCTAAGTAGCGACCTCTATGAGAGTCAGATGTAAAAACAAATTCATGGGATGTATCAGCTCTCAAAACATGTTCATAAAAAATTTCATTACAATGTTCCCATTAGTTTCGGCAAAATCGTAAAAAATGTGTATAAATATTTTTTCTTCAACGCCCTTTATCTTGAATATGGATGGCGTTACAAAATTTTTTTCCCAAGCAAACCCCAATTATTTTTTAGCTTTCTACCTATTCCAGAGGCGAGGACATTTATTTTTGAAACATCGTGTATAGTATTAGTTACTTTAATATTAGTATGAACAGACTTTAACTTGTAAAATTGGGTCAATTCTATATAGTTAAAAATTAATAGAACGCCGTTATATTTGACTGAGTTTCCGCTATTACAAATTTAATTTATACATAGTCAAGATTATGATTTAAATTTTAACAAGTACGGTGTCCAATTAAGAGTTTTCCTTTAATATTTTAAAGCCTATTATGCATTCCATTCAGAATAGTGAAATGGAGTGCAGATTGTCTAATTTTTAGACATGCTTTAAAAAGTTAACATTTTTGTTTACAGAATTGTTCTTAATTATTGTTATAGTCTAGGTAAATTTTAACAATTCTGTGGTTAATGTTTTATTGAGAGTGTATTTTTTGAACAGGGTGAACCAATAAAAGTGGTATATCAACTTTATGTTTTTTTTTTAAATGTAACACTATATTTAGGTGTATTTATTAATTGTAAAAAATAAAATAATTTTTAATAAACGATTCCCATACCAACAAACAGGATAATTCTTGATAACGGTTGTTGGAATGCTATTTTAACGCTGAAAATAATAGTATCAAATACCAACATTGTGGTTTAATTACTATCAAAAACAAACCAAACAATATGATAATACAATTAATGCTTTTGTTTAATATCCTGCTTATCCTGAAGCAAAATCACATTGTGGTATTAGAGATTACGGTATATTTACGATATCTTTTTAGCGGAAATACATTTTTCCTACAACCACTATGCAAAACACGCTTTTCTACACAAATTTTTATACGCAAAGCAGGCCGTTTTTTAATTCTTCTGATAACCATTGGAAAAGTAATGCGAAAAGTACACGCTATAGCACTTTTCCGCACCGAAATATCAAACAAAGTTACATATGACCTGTCAACTTTTTTGACAATTCAACCTAATAGTGAATTTCTTATTAGTGTACAAATTTAAAATTTACACAAAAAGTAAGTAAACGATTTATTTTATCATTTATTTTAAATTATTAATTATAAAAACATTAACCAATTAAGCATTATTCTAGGAATTATGAATCAAGATCAAAATAATTTATCTTTTGAATTGTCCAATTCGGACATTGGAAATACTCGTCCAAATATTATCGAAAAGGCTCGAACTGTAACCGAAAATTTGTTAAAATTTGAAAGGCATTGACAATGGCAGTGTCAACTAAAATTGCATTGCATTCTTCAATAATTATTTCTTTCAAAACACCAATGCTATCTGGTGCCGTAGATTTCAAGTACCCCCATAGAAAAAAATCTAACGGTGTCAGATCTGGTGACCGAGCTGGCCATTCTATGACCTCGCCGGCCGATCCATCTACCTCGATATTCTTCATCCAGGTAACGTCTTACTGCACCATAATAATGTGCAGGAGCACCATCTTGTTGAAATGTTATTTCCAGATGGCCGAATTCATCTGGATTATCTTCCAGAATTTCGAAAATTAACGGCTCAATTGCATTTTGTAACATCAACATTGACTTTTTCTGGACATTGGGTATGTTGTTCACGAAAGGTGTGAGGATTTGTGTCACTCCAATACCTTACATTTTGTGTATTCACATTTCCATTGAGGCAAAAGGTACTTTCGTCACTAAAACAAATTGTTTTTGTGTAATGTGGGTTTTGACTAATTTTATTTCTCATACATTCACAGAATTCGAGTCTTCTGTCGGGGTCGTCATCCGAAAGGTGGTGCACCATTTTTAACTTGTAAGGATGAAATTTATTTTTAGCCAACACTTTCTGTACTGTACTTTTACTTACTTCACAGATAGACGCAACTTTAGTTGAAGAGGAAGTAGGGTTTAGTACCATTTCAGCAACTATATCAATTTTTTTATCATCACTAAATGTTAGTCGTCCAGATCGTTTGGCATCTTGAACACTACCTGTTGCTTCAAACTTGTGAAGAATCTCCCTCAAATAAGTTCTCGAGATAGGGCGATCTGGGTATCTCTCAATATATAAACGTTCCGCTTCATGGAGATTCTTTCTAGATTCACCAATTATTAAGATAGCTGCTACTTTGTCGGCTTGAGTACGTACCATTTTGCCTATGTAAACTCTTAAACGTCTCGTTAAACAATAAAAAAATTAAATATTTAAGCTATTTAGAAAAACATTGCAAAGCAACAAATACTATTAAACTAAAATTTTTTCGACGACTAACCAGAGGCGGACTGAAAAATCTTCAATATTTGAATGTGAAATAATAATTTTGGTATTTATTTAATTTATCCGTCAAAATTAGTTTAAACCCAAAAAAAATTAATGTGGCTATGTAGCCAATATCAATGCTTTATTGGCCAGAGTGGCACTGTGACGTCATCTATTACTATTACGTCACCTGATACCATTCGTAGAGAAGTTTACAACACTTTATTTTCACCCTCCATGTAAGTGTAGCTGTTCAAAAGATACGAGGGGGGAGAGGACTTTTGAATAGCACTGTATAAATTCCAATTAAAACTAATCGATGCCATCTTAAAATCAATTTAATTTTTATTTGATTTTGTATTCTTTCCACTTTTTTGTTTAAGAATGCTTAATTTATCATATCTGGTAATACAGCATTTAAAAACCTATTGTTTCACAAGTTTAAAATCATTGAAAATATGTATATCACAAGGCAATAATACCAATAATTTGCCATCGTTAAAACTAATGGCCCATTGTAGTGCCATATTTCCGGCGTTCATTGGAATAAAGGGGAAAGTAGCGTTCTGTATTAGATAGATATCAAGAATGAAGACAAACTGTATCTCTTTCAATTGGAAGCCATAAAACCTCCACTTATTTCAAGTATTTGTTCAGATCAAATAAATTATACAGCGTGCTTCTAAATTAATGCAAAAAAATCTTGATAGGTATTTCCTCATCGCTAAAATATACTGTGTAAAATTGAGGTTTTATTTTTTTTGTCAAATGCAAGTAATGAATAGAAACTCGAAATTTTGTATTTTTCGTGCAGTCGCAATGACTAATCACATTTAAAAAAACCTAATTTTGATACGGCACGCTTTTTTGGAGCACCCTGTATATTCCAAAATATTTTTAAATTGTAGTCCTAAGTAATCTACTTAATTCCACGTCTTATTTTTCTAATTTTATTCGCCGTTAAGACGCCAGAGAATAGTTCGTTCATAGTGCCCCACCCTGTATATGTTATACGTCCGCGAGCTCAAAGCCTAATCACGGACTGAAGAATACACTAAAACCACTTGTGCATGTGCAAACCAGAATGGTTGCTGTTAAATATCTTGTAGATATTCCTACCCCGCTTAACTTTGAAGTGTAACTCAATATCCGTCGGTGTTCAAAACTTATAAAGTGTTAGAATAATTATTATTCTGCGATATCTATCATCTATTAATATCAATGATATTCCACATCTACATCGATTGTGGTTTTTCCATTAATGTTAAATGTGAATTTGCTACTTTAAGGCCACAACATTTTTTCATTTTCTACTTTATGGAGTTGTCGTTTTCATTGGACTATTAATGTTTAAACTTGATGAAAAGTTGAAGTGATTGGTAGCGTAAATACTCGAAGAGTCACTTGTGTCGATGAATATAAATGTTGCAATTTAATATTGAAGCTAGCTCGAGCAAAGATTTTCGATATGGGAGATAAAACATCATTAATCATGTGTAATGTTGGGAATAAAAACATATCGGATCGATTTTTTCACGTCATGTGCCAGAACGGACGTCTTTCGTGATAAAAAAAAACTGGTAAGAGCCAAAGTATTGGCCGACATAATTATTCTTATAAAGGAGGTTTCGCAACATTTCGTTGACTCGGTTTATGGCCTTGAGGATTTACTACTAAAATTCCTCATTGCATAGTAAACAGTTACAGATGCATAATTTGTAGAATTTGAATACTGAAAAATAAAATGAATTTATTTTAAAAAAAATCACAAAAACCTTCACCATATAAGTCATACAGGGTGGGGCACTATGAACGAACTATTCTCTGGCGTCTTAACGGCAAATAAAATTAAAAAAAATAAGACGTGGAATTAAGTAGATTACTTAGGACTATAATTTAACAATATTTTGGAATATACAGGGTGCTCCAAAAAAGCGTGCCGTATCAAAGTTAGGTTCCTT
>CAJUYI010002843.1:0-27645 GCA_910591695.1 Galerucella pusilla | reverse complement strand
CCTACCATACAACTGTGAATCTTCCTTAAGTCATATCAAAACCCAGTGTTAAGGAAAAAGTAACTATTAACTCCTTAGTCGGAGTTTATTAATAGCAATTGTATCACTTCTTTAAACCTACGGTAGTCTCAGAGTAACTAGTCTCTGACTAATCTAGGAGTAAGGGCGGAGTAAGAAGTTTTTATTAATAAGACAGTACAACTTTTACCACTTTTTTATTGTTTTAGAAGTGCACCTGGATGTGTAATTGTTTTTATCTCAGAAAAGCACTTTAAATAGGTATTTTATTTTACTATTTAGACTAAAATTTTAAATAACACTTTTTATTGTTTATAAAACAACAAAATTAATTCCACTTTCTATAACGATGTTCGCATTCTGGCTTTGTTGTTCACCTTTATTGAAGTTTGAAAGAAAATTAACAGATGTCGCCCATTTCGTAATTTCCGGTAATACTACACGTTGATTGGAAAATGTGACTGTTTATTTTTTGACAATACTAAATGTCATCAAATAAACGATGTGTTGTCATTTAAATTTCAATTGAACTTCAAAATAGATTTTCATCTACTCAAAAAAATATCAAAGAAACAATCCGTGCTTCCATAATGGTATCAGTAGCTCCAGCTAATACCCCTCCAGGTTTGTCCTATTCATCAGAAAGTACTACTTTATCATGTACAAATGAATCGTGTCCATACCAAAAAAAATACGAAGAATGTTTGGTAATTCCCAACAGTGAGATGAGTGTAGATATAAACAAAATATGCTCTCACGAAAATTGTCCTTATCAAATACCATTGAAAGAATGTCTATCTGAACCCATAAAACGACAGTGCACTTTCAAAGATTGTCCCTTCAAAAAGAAGTACGGATACTGTGGAATCGATATCGTGAAAGAAATCAAAATTCAGAGAAGATGCATCAACAAAAAATGTAGATTAAAATTTCTATGTCAACAATGTAACACAAAACGATATAGTTCCGTAAATTCAAAACTGTGCGCCAACGAATTGTGTCCTTACAAAATACCTTACGAAGAATGCAGGGATTTGGAAGAAAGACACATCAATACAAATAATTTGGGAATATGCACCAACGATTTATGTCCCTACAAAACAATGTATAAACAATGCGAAGTTTTTATAGATGAGCCAGAAATATGTACAAATGAAGAATGCCCTTATAAACCAATTTTAGAAAAGGTATGTATGTATTCCTATTCAGATAACCAAAAATGGGCTTTCCCTTGCTCTGAATTACTCCATTATGAATAGACCGTTCCAGAATACTTTGACTTTGACAGATCTTGGGGGCAGGCGATCAAATGTAGTTGAACCATGGTTGAACCCTTAGATAAAAAAATACTTATAGATGGGAAACTGACCCGTGGCGCCCTCTACTTGTACGGGTGGCGCCACCTTGAGAGTCCCGTCAGTACCTCTAACACAAATCAGATGGCTGTGAACTTAGCTAACAGCCGAAAAAGAATATTCCTGTAATTTTACAGTTTTTGGCGGCATATTCAAAATTACTGTAATTTTACTTTGATTGCACAATGACATTTGTGGTCCATTTTTTGATATTTCATTTGAAGTCACTTAACATTAGATTGATATTACAATAATATAACAATCAAATAGTCAAGTTAAATTGAATGAAATATCAAAAAAATGGACCATACATTGCCTGAAGTGAGAAAAATAAAAGAATAATCATCAAATTTATATATTTTATTGAATAAGAAAAGTATACAATAAAAACGTTTTTTTAAATATTTCAATAACAAACATGGAGAAAAATTAATGTTGGGAATTCAACAACAATGCTGGGAAGTTCAAAGCTGTAAGAATAACTACTCCTGTCACTTTTCATTTAATAAAACAGGTTTTTCATAAAGATATAGCTTACCAGGTACATTTCACATTACAGTCTTTCACAAAAATATTCTCGACATTGTCTCTTAAAATAAAAGTCCCACTATAAACAATTAAAACCAACTACGAATAGTCAACACACAAATAAGCAAAATAGTTTTTAAAAACGAAAACTGGACAAACTCACGATACACGTCAGGCAGTTGTCAGGTTAGGATCATAGATAACACGTTACCCCTACCCTGGTTGAACCTAGTATTTTTTGCATGTGCGGTGAGTCAGTTGGTTGTCAGACAGACTTTGTGGAACAATGACAATGTAATATTATATTCTATTTAAACAGAGTTAGTAAGGTCAGATAACCGCCCGCTTCACAATGCTCTTTTAAGACAACTGACAACGACATTTATACGAAAATATTCTCGCTTCAATTATTGAATAGCATGACAGCACTTCATGATATCCATCCATCCACTTCTCTCTCCCTTAACTTTTCAGCACGGAGGGAGGTACTGTAATGATGATTTACCATTAACTAAGATCCTTTTCACTACATTCAGCGCATATGCTAAGTATATACCTTGAAGAATATCAGAAGTATTTTATTTCACAGATATCCTAAGCATGTGATATGGATTATCAATCAGGTCAGGTAATTTTACATCAGATCTTCAGCACGATTTATTCGTTTTACATACATGTATGAATTATTATTTACTATTTTCGTTTAATAGATTCAAAGCCATCATTGGTGTTGTACCCTTTCATTTTAAATATGCATCTGCCGATATCAGAACTAACCCAAAAGCCCATCCTTAGCATGTGCAAAATATAAAACACGGAATATTATTTGGTACATGTAAAGCACATGCTACGCATATACCATAAAATAAAGTCAAAGGCGAGTATATACCGTTAGCATGCGATAATGACTTAATATAATAATAGATTCTTTATTAAGCTAACTTCAATCGATACTGAAGCCATTATATCTTTCCATTTATAATATACACTTAGCATGAATATATCTGAATAATCTGATGATTAACCTTAAATCATATTTTTAGCATGTGCAAAGTATAAAACATAGAACATTATTTGGTACATTCAATGCACATGCTGAATACGTCCTTCGCACATGCGATCACATCCTGTTTCAGCATATTCGAAATAATACATAAACGCATCGAAAGAGGGCGCTGACTTTTATTTGTAGCTTTACACCGATTCATGCATATGTAACCACGGAAATCAAATACCGGACCAAAGCTTAAGAATTATACTTACCTGGCATAGGGGTTGCCGTGATCAACATGGCATGCAGATGGCATGGAGGTCCCCCCAGAACAAGAATTTTTCATTGCACTAATTGATAATGTTACATTGGTAAATGGTAAATGAAAAATAAGAGGTTGACAAAAAAGGTAACTTCTATATCATGTACATAGCACCTAAAAAGTGTATATGCATTGCAAGCAAAAAACTTCAGAAGAGCATGTGCAAAGTACATTCTTTTCGTAAGAGGAAGTGTAATGGATATGCGTAGGTTCTGCGAATAGTACGACATATCCATAGCATGTGCCTAGCATCTACACTAGCACATGTATAGGAGATTAATAGCACTCGGATAGGTATATAATATATACGCCGATAACACATGCCTAGGATGTACTGTATATCAGAAGGCCCATAGCTGGAAAATGCGTAGCATGTGAAAAGAATGTGCTATCACATGCTTGTTGGCACTTTGAGCTTTTTATTGCAGGGTACATACTGAGCATCTTATAAGGACATCTTCCATCACATTCTGAAAACCTGATCAGCATGTGACCAGGGCGCAACACAATCTATTTATAGCACTTGTTTTGGTATTATGTGAGAACATGATTTGCACATCCATGTTCTTTTTGAAAATATTCCAAGCATATGCTTAGGATGTCAAATTGCTATGTGGGATACACACGGATATCTGATGTCTTCAGGAAATCTTCAAATTTGCCATAGCTGTAATGATATAGTCACTTTTAAGCATATACTGACGGACTGCAAACAATTTTCCGCTTAATATCAACAATTTGACACAAGGCCTAACCTGAAGGAAATACTCCACTGCCCCACCGAAATCAAGAAATTCATGGTGGAATTCTGAGAACATCTGTAAAATCTATAAGCCGAAATCTGTAAGAGTTACAGGAAATGCGATTCTAACCCTACCTGTTACTTACAGATTCCTTATTCCTTACAGATTCGTAAATTTTTATGGGCTGGACATCTGTCACTGTAAGCAGTACAGGGTGTGGTACTGACTGTAGCTTATAGGTAAATTCTCAGAATCTCATTAATATTTGTAATAAATGTATGTAAATATTTGTAACTTTTTTTGTGCCGCAATGACCACAGCTGCCGAGGCACGTTAAGATAAAATAAAAAAATAAAAACTTTATTAGATATAATTTTTCACGTTTGTTTGTTTTTCAACTAAGTATTATATTCCAACCAAGTTGGGTAGTGTTTTTATTATTTATTCAGTTTGATAAACCAAATCTATGCTTGTTTTTTCTTTGTGAATAATATAAATTTCAAAGTAAAATCTTATTTTTGTAATTTCTACATCAAGTTCTACTTACCTTATGGTACAGTATAATATTTTTCGATTTCAAAACTTTCATTGACTTTTAGTTTGTGCTCAAATGTAAATAAAGAATAATTTAAACATACAGTAGCATTTTCTACATACATGAATTACTTATTACAACTTTTACATTTTGTTCACAAGACTGTGACTTTTGGTTCCCACCTTCGTCTTGGCCTGTGGCCAGTGATGACTCGAGTTACTTCTGTCATTCTGATGATGATATTTATATCGAAACAATTGTCAATTTACTTGCAATTTACACATTTTTACAAATATATTGTGGAGTCATTTAGAAACAGTTAGTTTCATTTAAAACCATATGATGAGTAGATTCCACGAAGTGAGGGTTTATACAGTTAACTCAATGACATTACCTCTGTCAAACCCTGCAGATATCCTCACATTTCTCCGGGACATGGGACTGTTTGGGTGGTTTTGAAGAGGTTTAAATTAATAGTTTTAATGTTCACAATTTACACGTATTTATTCTTCTGATATAAATGGTTTTACATCAATACATTAATATAACATGGTATAACATAATACTTATATTTGCAAATTAATGCAATCTACAGAGCGACTGCATTGAGTAGTGGACGTAACCATAGAGTAAAAAATAAGAGAGATGTTAAACGTGTAGTGTTTTGTGGCACAAAGTTACCACTAGCGCCTACCTTGGTTACTGGTATGAACTAGCATTCAAGACGCGCGCTTTTTGAATTTGTAAGCTTTAAGCATACGCGTAATATTGTACAATATTTTCAATTGAATGATTTTGCACTTCAATATTTGTTTTTCAGTCTTTCAAGTCAAGTCTTCAAAGACTAAGAAATAACATTATTGTGCTAAATCATTCAGCTGCAAATATTGTATTAGCATATATTATAGGGAATTACGGTAGGGGAATAAGAAATCCTTTGCAAGTGATAACATGTAATTAATTCAACATCTTCCATACAATAAAATATCCAAAATAACATACAAAAACAGTCAATAACTAAATCTGAATTGGGATGGAAATTGGACTAAGTTTAGAAAGGAAGTGCAAATTTTGTCAATCTAAATGAGTCAGTAAAATTATTTTTAGAGAAGTGATCTTCAAGCAAATATTAAATCACTTTTTTTCACATGAGTACTAGGTACCTACAATTACATTGATATATATCTAGTACATATATATTATTTTGGTTTGGGTCACAAATTGTTGGTAATCCTTCGCTCTTGTCTGCAAAAAAAAACGATAAAATGAAAAATAATGTTATCATTATTTCACGAAAACCCAACCTCGAACGCTAGTCTCCATGCTCAAACGTTTAGGATAAAAACATTT
Organism: Galerucella pusilla; assembly: GCA_910591695.1. Lineage (NCBI taxonomy): Eukaryota > Metazoa > Arthropoda > Insecta > Coleoptera > Chrysomelidae > Galerucella > Galerucella pusilla. The sequence continues at coordinate 21,803 of CAJUYI010002843.1, read as the reverse complement.
TTCAACTTACCTACAATATGTGATGATAAATGCTGTTATAATAGTAGGTACCAATGATAAAGATAGTTAATTTATTCACAGATAGGCCAATGAGTAGATTAAATAAAAATAAATTTAAAAATGACAACGACTAACCTCAAATTAAAATGATACTAAAAATGAAGTTTTGTGTAGAGAGAGGCAGGGTTTGTTAGTTCAGTTAGTTGCTGTATAGGGCCATGCGCAGCTGGCTGCGCACAAACTTTGTTCCATTTCTTTCCATATGATTTAAAACCTCTCTTATTTATTACTCTATGACTGTAACTCACTGATTTGCCGGCCGGCTTACCGCTAATTTGCCGAAAAGAAAAACAACATAAAAAAGGAAAGATAAATCATTTGGGGGCATATCGCCGGCGAGAAGAAACAAACCAAAACAAAGCGGCGTTGCCCCGTCAACAAGGACTAAGTCTCTCAGACTTTCCTGAAGAAGTAAGAGGAGACACAATAGATCTTTCGGGTCTCAGTGAATGTCATCCTGATATAAATACATAGTAGATTTAATTCGCACAAAGATGTGATGTGAAAATATAATAGTAGATGTAGGAACAATATTCATTTGGTACTTCAAACGTGAATATTATAATATCACTATTTTTTTATTTAGGTCGAAGAAAAAGGAAGTAGTGTGGAGCTACCAATATGTAAGAACAAAAGTTTTATTTACAAATTATCATATGATCAATTAGAATTTGAAAAAAATGGAACAGAATCCTTGGAAAAGGAATTAAACCATTTCGAGTCGACAGAAAATATATGTGAAAACAAAGAATGTTTCTATCCACCAGAAGATGGAGAATTTGTTACAGATACCATACCTGTTGAAAGTTGTCCGTACAATACAAATTTTGTACAATGCGAAAGGGATCCAATTACAGAAATATGTTCGAATCCAAGCTGCCCTTATCAAATACAGTCAGATCTACCTCAAGCTATATGTACAGCTGATACGTGTCCGAACAAAACTAAATATGTGGACTGTAAAGTCGATTTGGCTACAAATATTTGTTCAAATGAAGTGTGTCCACTAGGTTTTGAATATGTAGAGTGTTTTATCAGTTCAACACCCTCATTGAAATCAGAAGTATCTATAAAAAAATACAAATTGGAAGCGCAGCGTTCAGAAGCTTATATCGTTGTTGAGGATATCCTGGACAAATTACTCTCAAGTCTATCAGGTATATTTGTCTTTTTATATTTTTGATTACACCAGATTGCATCGAAATACAGCATTCACCTATTGTTTTTGGAAATATGGTATCCATAAAACTAACCGTACCGAAATAGAGTTGCTTATGAAATATGTATCTGTCACAATTGAATTAAAGCAGAGTTTATACAGCAACTAAAATAAAATAAGAAATAAAGTAAAATAAAATAAGAATGTTCACTTGATGCATTTCAATGACAGCGTTTATACAGGAAATAAGCTAAAATAAGGAATAAGAATAAGAATAAGAGATGGCCAACTTTTATCTTTTTCGCTTATTTTATTTGGAAAATAATATTGCGCATGACTCAAATCCACTGCCCAATCTTTTCCGTATCTACACTTTTGACAAGTTCTAGGTTTCTAACCAAAAATCTAAGAAATAAGTATTTTTTTAAAATCATTGTTGATAATATATTTAATATGGATAACCAGGAAATCGTGATGGGAGCGATGTTATTATGATGACAAGTACTAAGTACTGCGATTGTCGCCTTGAACTATGCAAAAACGCATAATCGGGGTCAGTTTTTTAAGTAAAAGTGTCTCCTGAAATGTTTGATCTTCTAAACTTGCACAAAATACAAAAGTCATTGTCAAAAAATCTGCGATTTGATTGCTTCATTCTTATTTCTTATTTTATTCTAATGATCTCTACAAACCTATGTTGTCTGCTCTTATTTCTGATATTATTTTATGTTATTTCTTATTTTATTCTATTTGCTGTCTAAACTCTACTTTATACTCATTATTTAACATATTAATATTACGCTGCAGTTAAATTTGATTCAAAAATAGTGCTAACAACGGAAGGTTGGTAGAGCATTATCTCCACTCATACGGAAATGGTCGCAATAATGGTCCAAGCTTACAGCAGGTATCAATAAAATATTTTTAAAAAATTTATTAAGTTGCCCCGAGTGAAGGTGTCTAATTAGCTGTTTTTAAAAATTTTCGTCGCACTGTGTCAACGTAAAAGTTCTTCAGGTCATAAAAACGAATGACGTGTTTATGACCAACTTGTGCATTCCCCTCAAAGAAGTCTTGTAAGAACTGCAAGAAAACTGAACATTAGTGTAATGTCTACACATCGCATGCTCAAATCAATTGGTGGTTATCCATACCGTATCCCAATTGGACAAGGACTAAATTCTGCAAGAGAAATTAGACGATCCGGAATTCTTGAAAACCATATTATGGTTTTCAGACGAAGTCACATTCATCTTAGCGGCTATATTTATCGACAAACAAACAGATTCCTTGTTCGTCCTGATGATATTGGAGGGACAAAGAACTTTCGCCGCTCACGCAGTCTACAGGTGCACACACAATGGTTTCAACAACATGGAGTAACGAGCCATACAGCAGTGCGCAGCCTAGAATTACTCCATCATAGAATAATTTATCGAGGAATAGACTTCGAATATCCTTCTTATTCATGTGATCTGGCGCCACCTGATCCATACATTTGAGACATTTGAGAAGTAATAATTAAAAAATGGACCATGGATTATATACCCAAAACACAAAACAACAATATTTTACAACAAAATAGGTATTTACTACTTGTCATTTGTCAGAGTTAAAACCAACTCTCCTCGGATAGCAGAGTCGGAAGAGTTAACTCGGGAGTGGTATTTATTAAGTTTTTGAACGCAAAAGAGTTAACTCTAGATGACTAGCCCGTCATCTAGAGTAGGTAAATGAACGAAATAGAGTTAACTCTCAACTCGCGAGTAAGTTTATGAACGCACTCCTGGTGTGCGTCATCGATTGTGACGTACATCCGGGTTTTCGGCATGTCGATTATTTTATTTGCTATTTTGATATATAGCTAACCTTAAATTTGATAAATAAAATCATCAGGATCGTATTAAGCCAAAGCCGAGAAGGCTATGAAATCAATAATTACCAGCTTCTTTTTATAACTGAAAATAATTCAGAACTTTCAAAATGCTGATGTTTTTTCGTGTATCTAGGCATATTTTTGTATTATTTAGATAAATATAACAATAAGATTAACATTCACTTCTCATAAATAATAATTGACCTTAAGCAACAAAGTACACACCTGACAAGAACTGTCAGTGTGACAGTAGAAAAAGACGTAAGATACATTGCCGCTACGAAAGTTACGTCTTCATAGTATTTTAACCTCGCGATTGATAGGTTGCGCTGGCGCGTAATCTAAACATCAACCAATCAAATTTTTGTAAGTCAAAGATTAGGGTTAACGTATACGTAAAACATTCAAACGGTTCATTATTGTGATATTTTCGTTGGGATTAATCACAGACCTGCCTTTTTTTCATTTCTTCCTACGTAATGTGATAGAAGGAGATTAAGAATCGATGACGCACACCAAGAAGGGTATTATTTTAACTATAAATGTTATTTTACACTTAACCTTCAAATTATAATCAATGACATATTATGTTAAGAATTATTTACAAAATGTGACAACTGAGCTGTCAAAAAATTTACATCGAGATTTTTTAAGAAATGCGTTAATGACGTCATAATTCAGTCTCCCCATTCCATAAATGAGAGATCAAGATGGACAATGTATGACGTAACGGCAAAGGGTGGCTGAACAAACTCTTTCTCTTTATATAAATATGCTTAGTGACTTGTATGATATGAACCATGAAGCGTATTTGCATCTAAATAGGAAACATTTTGAACACTTAAATTATAGACATTGAAAAATGAATCTGTTTTAATTTTCGGTACTGTTTATTTTGGCGGATATTTTAAAGTCAATAAATAACAAACTCGACAGCAGAAATAATGAGGTATGTTATTCATAGAGGTAATACAAATAGAGGCAACAAGCCATACGCCACTGTGTAAGTGGGAATGTCCGTTTGACTCCGGTGAGAGGGAAAGAGACAGACGATCAGAGGTTTATCTGCCTTTATATGTGTATACAGCATTTGCGCTATTAGATAAAGTCAGCCTAAGCCTCCGACTTTCTATCTCTCTCTTAAATGCTGATGAATTCCGAGCTGACTTGTTGCCTCTATGTTTAGTATATTTATTAGGTTGATATCAACTAAGAAATAAAATATCTTTTGTGCTCCTCTTTCCATAATAAACTTTTTTTCAAAACTTCGAAAATACCAAAAAAATCAACATAAACAAAGTTACTTTTTATTGAGATGCGAACAAAAAAATTTCTAAAACAACCTTTCTGAGCTGGTTAGATTGCTTTCAAGGACCTATTATCAAAAAAAACCTGACTAAACTACTATCATTCATCAAAATATGGATGTATTTTCTATGAATTCTATAAGAAAAAAACAGCTTCGGGGTGGGTTCCCAATAATAAAAAAAATAATTGAAAGAGGTCCGAGAGACGGGTTACCATAGCTATGTGATTTCTCTTTCACGTGAATTTTGAATCATGAGAAAATATCCATTTTCACTCAAGTTATTGGACAATAGGTTTGCAATACATTTCTCAAATTTGCTCTCCTAGATTAACAGTAGGAGCTACAAGTAAAGTGCTTGGAGCCCTTATCTCGGAAAATATCGAATTTCCGAAAAAAGTCACAGGGACCATTTTTGAATGAAGGATCTTTATTTTTCATTGAATAAAAAAATTCTCTAAATGTCATATTGGCAGACACCTGCGAAAAACGGATTATTGGTAATTTGGAGCCATTTTGCACCATGACACCGCCGGGTTACTTAGAAAACATCGTTTATAAAATAAAACTTGACAATATTCAGGAATTAAGAGATAGGATTACCAAAGAGATAAGAAGAATTGAGCATCTATAAAAATCGTGCGATCCGTTACAGAGATAATTATGGCGTTCCATTCTTAATAGTTATTTATGTACCAAGGCAGTAAAGTGATTCTTTATCGGACGAGTCTGAAATTATGAGACGAGCGAAGCGAGGCGAATAATAATAGACACTTTACTGACGTGGTGCATACAAAATTTTATCGCCAACTGCTCAGAATTCAGAATATAAGAAACTGAGGTATATTTCATTGCATTTTATTATGACAAAGTAAACAGCACAAGTAGAACAAATCTACTCATTATTTGTCATATTTAAATTAAAGGTACACCCTGAAGCATTATAAAAGTTAATTCCTGAAGTCAAAGGAGTTCCAACAATAATTTGTTATTTATAAATCGTAAGAAAACTATGGTGGAGCTGTAATAGGGAGAAGCGTGAGACTGACAGATGATGATTTTCGAGTAATGTCAAAGTCAAAATACCTTACCTGCCGCATATGTCACTTTACCTGCCGCAAATGCGGCAGATAAAGTAAAGGAAGGTATACTGTTCGTTTACTTCCGGAAATCAATCTGATAATTGACGGCTTTACTAACGGTTGGCGATAAAATATATATATATATATATATATATTGTACAGGGTGTTTCAAAAAAAGGTAACACCGTCTCTAGGATAGGTAAAAAACAGAAAAATAATTGGGGTTGGCTTAGTGAAATTTTTTTCTAACGCCATCCGTTTTCAAGATAAAGGGCGTTGAAGAAAATGAAAAATTACACATTTCTTACGATTTTGCCGAAACTACTGGCACCATTGCAATGAAATTTTATACGAATATGTTTTGGAAGCTGATATATCAAATGAATTTGTTTTTATATCTAACTCTCATAGAGGGCGCTAGTTACACGATTCATACAACGTATTATTCAACATAACTTTCTTAAGGCTAGAATTATTAGTCAAAACTCCAAGTGAACATAAACATCGTTTAATTTTACACCAAAAAGGTACTCTTGGTAAAACTGGATATTATGTACCGTTTTCGGAATATTTTGATTTGAAAATTATGAAGTAATAATCGCTCCTGGTATAAACTAATGATAAAGTTCGCTTTTCTCTAAGTTTGCCATGTAAAATTGACATTTATTGATTGTTATGACAATAAGTCAACAATAAACAGAGTTTTGAAACCTTGTTATTTGTAAAATTAGATATTGTTAAACAAAATGTACTCAAATGTTGAATACACCGACATGTTATTAACTTTAGGCGAGTGTTTAGGAAACTCTAGTGCAGCTTTTACGCGTTATGCAGAAAAGTTTCCTAGAAGAAACTTACCAAGTAAAAAAACATTTAGAGCAGTTGAACGACGTTGTCGAGAAACTGGAAATGTAAGACCAAAGAAAATAAATTCAGGTAGACCAAGAACAACAAGAACAATTAATAAAGAAAATATTATTTTAAATTTAGTTGATCAAAATCCAACATTAAGTGTAAGGAATATGGCAAGACAAACAAATACATATTCTTCAACTACTTGGCGGATACTTAAAGAGCAGCAGCTACATCCTTACCATTACAGACAGGTTCAAGAACTCTTGCCGGACGATCTACCGGTTAGAGTCGATTTTTGTGAAACATTGCGAGAAAGGACAGCCCTCAATCCAAATTTTTTTAAATGTATTCTTTTTACGGACGAGGCCACCTTTACGCGACAAGGTATGTTTAACTCCCATAACGCACACTACTGGTGTGATGAGAATCCACAAGCCAAAAGGGTATCACATTACCAACACTCATTTAAAGTTAATGTTTGGGCAGCAACTTTAGGTAACAGATTAATAGGTTATCATATTCTACATGGAAATTTAAGTGGTGATATGTACCTTGATTTTTTAAATAATCACTTATTTGAGATATTAGAAGATTTATCGATAAATGAGCGAACATCATTATTTTTTATGCATGATGGAGCTCCACCGCACTTTGATAGAAGGTGTCGTAATTGGTTGAGTAACAATTTTCGGAATCGATGGATTGGTAGAGGTGCAGAAGCTCCGATTCATTGGCCTCCTCGGTCATGCGATTTTAATCCTTTGGACTACACAGTCTGGTCGTATATTAAGGAAAAAGTCTATGCTACAGAGGTAAATTCTCGTCAAGAATTAATAGACAGAATTAAACGTCACTTTAATGACATCATAGATGATCCCCAACCGTTAAGAAGATTAATGGATTCTTTAGAAAAAAGGATAGACTTGTGTATTCGTGAAAACGGAGGACATTTCGAACATTTACTTTAATTGAAATTTATGTTATGTTCTTTGTCTTTATTTTAATTTTCTTATTGTAAGTTTTTTTAATTAATAAATTTATCATTAACTTATACGAGGAGCGGTTATTACTTCATAATTTTCAAATCAAAATATTCCGAAAACGGTACATAATATCGAGTTTTACCAAGAGTACCTTTTTGGTGTAGAATTAAACGATGTTTATGTTCACTTGGAGTTTTGACTAATAATTCTACCCTAAAAAAAGTTATGTTGAATAATACGTTGTATGAATCGTGTAACTAGCGCCCTCTATGAGAGTTAGTTATAAAAACAAATTCATGGGATATATCAGCTTCCAAAACATATTCGTATAAAATTTCATTGCAATGGTGCCAGTAGTTTCGGCAAAATCGTAAAAAATGTGTAATTTTTTATTTTCTTCAACGCCCTTTATCTTGAAAACGGATGGCGTTAGAAAAAAATTTTACTAAGCAAACCCCAATTATTTTTCAGTTTTTTACCTATCCTAGAGACGGTGTTACCTTTTTTTGAAACACCCTGTATATATTACTACTTTGTAGAAATTTGCATAGGTTACTTCTGATCATGTTAATATAATTTGTGATACCGAGTAATATGATATTATATTTCTCTTGTGGAATTTGTTATTTATGGATTTCATTTATTAATTATGGAAATATAAATTCAACCTAGGTAAAAAGATTGAAACGATAGGGTGTTCAACTAAAAATAGATTCTGAGGAAACAAATTGCTTCCCGGTATGTTTTATCATGGAGACTATATCTCTTCATGCCTTTTATATTATTACTACTATAAATTGAAGTGTAGTACAAACTTTAACATGGAACAAAATTAGATAATGTAGTCATCAAAATTGAAGTAGAAGTTGGGGTGAGTGAGAGTGACAGCGAGATGTTTGAGGTTTCATTTTGGTTTATATTTCATTAGTTATTAGTTCGTTTTTTGTTCAGACATTTTATTAATAATTGAATAAATTGAGTATACGTTAAACCAGTTGGTAAAAGCACAATTTTTCGTAACGTAATAACGCGAATTACGAAAAATAGTGTTTGTCAATGTGTTTCACACAATATTTTTTCCAATTTTGAATTGGATATGTGATTATTTGTATTCAAATTTATAGTATATTGAGTATTAAGAACGGTAAGGGTTGTTTTCGACAGCAATGTTTTGCTGGAGACCGGTATTACCCTTAACGTTCGAGATGCTTATACCATTTTTGCGCGATCTTATTGAAATAAATTTCGAATAAAATAATTTAAATTTCTTCGAAATGAACGAAATGTCAAAACTGACATTTATACTTCTCGATCAGTTTAAAATATAACTTGCATTTTGGTGAAATTGTTTTTATTTATTTTATCTATTACTTTCTATATTGTTCGGTTCGGTTCTGTTCATTGAAAAATATAAATCCAGTTTTTTTTTGTTCTTTTTGTGTAATGAATGAAGTAATATATTATGTAGGACCACTTAAATGTATGTAGGGCTAAGACGTCGGTAAGTAATTTAGCTACCGACGTGCAGGACTTAGAAATCAGTAAACACAATGACAACCGATGCTGTATATAAATAAACAAAAAAGATCGATCGCGCAAAAAAGTACTTGAAACGTTCCTACGAGCGTCCCTCGTAGGAAGTCGCTTAAGTCGCCTAGTGAAATTGGAGATATTTATTTGTTACTATGGAAGCAAGTATTATTAATTAGTGTGCGAAATTTACTTTTTTTACAATCACATTGAAAAGTAGGCTTTTTCGCTTGCCATTGACAACGAAAAGTTGACGTTTCTTGAGGGGAGTTACTTTACGCTCGCCGAGCGTAAAAAATTGCATACTGCTCGTTGTCTATAACAACCGATACTACGAACATAATTGTATTGACAGTGACAGTGACATCTGACATTATAGAGCAACCTGGCTAGGGAGTGTTTTTGTCCTCTGAAAATCTTTTACAATCTAAGAAATCGCTTTTTTGTTAAGTTTTCATTGTTTCAAATAATTAGTGTGATTGCGATGTTACCGTAATAATTTTTTTGTGTTTTTGTGCTTAATTGTTGTGCCACGTTCTGAATATAATATAAATTTATCAATTTTATTAGTTATAATACATTTCAAGAAATTGTAGGAAAAATATTAGGTATATGTATTGCAAGCTAAAAGTGGAATTATTGTTCTCAAGCAATTGACGCGTTCCGCTTCGCGTCGCGCGTTAACCCTTGCTTTCAAATAATAACTCCTCACTTTTCGCTCTTAATACATAAATAACTATTTCATCACCAGTTGGAAAATATTTCTTTTTTCATAACTGGTTACGAAAAGTGAGAAGTTTCATAACGTCAGCGAGTTTTGTAAAGTGTCACTTTATTTGTCAAAATTGGAAAAAGGTATTTATTTGGAATAATGAGGCATTTTCCGTAATTAAGCATTTGGGCCTTTAAACACCATAAGAAAGATCTGATCGTGACATATGACGACTAATTAAAAACATGGCGTCTGTAGACACGATTTATGCTAACTTTCGCTTCTTGTTGTTGGTGTATTCTTTGCATATATTAAAACACAACAAAAATAAATTCTTGAAGTTTTTACAAAAGGCCATCTATAACAGCTTCAAACCAACAAATACCTACGATCAATTGTATATGTTACAGTGAATGCGGCATTAATCTAAGGATTTTACATAATCACCGGCGATTATATTCATAATCACCAATAAATTTGGTGGATGTGATGAATTATCAAATTAGCCGGTTTGTTTACATCTTCACCACAACTTGTCATAAAACAGGCAACAGCACGTTTGAAATGTTTTTTTTATTTCAGCTGCATTTGTATAGAAGAATAGATATCTTGCATTAGTAATTATTTTATATCATTTCATTATACAGTATGGAATGTCATTTTTTTATATCAATCCCGGAACCTCTAGGTGAAAGTTAAAGTTGCGAACGTGTGTCTAGGAACGCGTTTTGATTGGCGTGACGTCACGGAACATCAAATGAGATCGGTGTAGAGGGAATAGATATACACTACGTATAGAATTTACAGCTCAATCAAGATTTATTAAAGTTATTATAATTATATAAATATAAATAATATTCCTATTTATATCCTTATTTATATACATTCTCATTAAAAAAAATCATTACTTGTTCTTGTTGCTTAAAATATGACATGAAATGAGAAATGTTTTGTTTTGTTCCGCTGATATTCTAGAATTGAGAACACTTCGATTTGACTAGCATTATAAGCGAAGAACTAGAATGAAATAGTTATTTATGTATTAAGAGCGAAAAATAATACATTATTGCTGTTGAGAGTAATGGTTACCGCGCGACGCGAAGCGAAAGCAATGTCACGTTTTTGCTCGTAATACATACAACATTTTTTCTGCTTAATTCTCACTATTAAAAACAAATATAAAGTAGAATTCATAAAAACTTTTAAAATCTGTCAGTTTAAGTATGCCAAAACATTCATATGGTTCATAATTGTTCATTATGACATTAATTAATGGAAGCTCTACTTACTGGTACAGTTAAAATAATACCCTTCTTGGTGTGCGTCATCGACTGTGACGTATATCCGGGTTTTCGGCATGTCGTTTATTTTATTTGCTATTTTGACATATAGCTAACCTTAAATTTGATAAATAAGATCATCAGGGTTGTATTTAGCCAAATTCGAAAAGGCTATGCAATTAATAATTACCAGCTTCTTTTTCTAACTCAAAATACTTGAGAACTTTTGAAAATACTGATGTTTTTCCGTGTTTCCATGCATATTTTTGTATTATTCATATAAATAAAACAATAAGATTAATATTCACTTTTCATAAATAATAATTGACCGTAAACAACAAAGTACAGACCTGTCAAGAACTGTCAGTGTGACAGTAGAAAAAGACGTAAGACTTATTGCCGCTACGAAAGTAACGCCTTCATAGTATTTCAAACTCTCGATTGATAGGTTGAGCTTGAGCGTAATCTAAACATCAACCAATCAAATTTTTGTACGTCAAAGATTAGGGTTAACGTTTGTAATACATTTAAACGGTTCATTATTGTGATATTTTGATTAGGATTAATCACAGACCTGCCTTTTTTTCCATTTCTTCCTACGTAATGTGTTAGAAAGACATTAACAATCGATGACGCTTACCAAGAAGGGTATTATTTCAACTATGCCTATGTACCTACTTCAAATTTACAGTGATGACGTATCTGCATTAGAAGTTGCACAATTTCAATAAATGTCTAATTTTTTCCCAAAATTCAATATTACCTAAAGTACAAAATTTGACGTTGAACACCCTATTAATAATACTGTTTTTTCTGGAATGATAACAATTATTTTTTTAACAAGTCAACAGTGAAGATGTACATCCAGTAATTGACGAAATTCCTTGCGTGAAGAAAACGTGTAAATTTAAAAAGCGTCAATGGATAGAAACGTGTTTGCCTTTTGGAGATGTTTGTGTATTTGTAGAAGAATTTGTTGATTTCATTATCATAGATGCTACAGGTATGTCATTTTACAGGCTGATTCATCAGTGTAATAAAAAGGCCAATATCTTGTAACTCCTCACAGAGACTGTTCCATATTTTGAAATTAGTCGCAATTGTATTGCGTGTTCCAGAACGGCGTACCAGATCAAAGTTACATTTTTATGAATCGAACACTTCAAATTTTAATTCTGCTTGTGTTCGCTATTGCAATGAACTAGGGTTGTAGCAGGTTATATAGTGTATTTAAAAAGTAATGACCACTTGTTCCTGAAAATGGTACCTATAATGAACTCAACGACCCGTGTGTACTTTCAACTGCATGATTTAAAAATTTTCACAGCCATACGTCTGTATCATAATTCACTAGAGCTGCACCCATATCTAAGAAACCGTATACTGGGCGAGTCCAAACACAAATACGTCGGTTTCACATTTTCTATATAGATCACTCTGTATTTTATATCGGTAAAGGAAAGTGATATGACTATACTTTAAATTTTATAAAGTATTTCTCATAACCAAACTGATTAGTTTTTATTATATTTCAATTTTAAGCGGTAAAAAAAATATACATATAAAATAGAAAAGATGTTCCAGAAATCTACTGCTAGGCTAGGAGGGTGAGACATGGAAACAAAGTTTGGATGGGACAACTTGGTTCCTTGGTCCAAACTACTTGAAATATTGCATAAACATTCTTCAACAGAATTTATGGAAGACGTGTTTCGTACTTCATTGAAATTCATCATCATCTATCGGGGTTAAAAATGGTAGAAGTTTGCATCGAAGTTGATATCATAGGACAGTCGGTATGGGTCATTTTAGACCAAAAGTACAAGTAATTAGCAATACGGCTGATTTTTTTCTTATAAGTATCTTAAAGTATGTGGATTAATATAAAAAAAGTTTACCAGTCTATCGATTTCCCAAATTATAAAAAAATAAAAAAATTTTTTTTTTAAATTCTTCAATATTTCACGCTGGGAGGAAGTTGGAGAAGAATAAAAGATATCACCTCGTAGGGGAAGTGTGTTTTTTCGTCCGATCAATGGTTTGTCCGGAAAATATTCGGTAAACTGTGTTCCGCATCCGCGCGACTCTTCTGCACGGCGGAAGACCTACTTTCTGAGTTGCGGAAAAAAATATAAATATTCAATAAGAATTTTTTTGCAATCTTTGGTAAGAGTTAAGGTTGTAAATAATAAATAAAAGGTAATACATTAATTTTTACATATTTTTATTGGAAAAAAGTATGCAAAAAATTATACCCTAAAATTATATATCAATCATATCTTTTATACCTTTTCACTTTATACATTTTGTTCGTTGAATATTAATCTTCAGAGACCTTTTTTGTTCCAAAACACTCCACTACACGGTGGTATTATTTATTTTTCTCTACCTTCCTCCCAGCGCGAAATATTAAAAAAATTCGAAAAAAAAAGTTTTGTGATTTTTTTTTCCAGTTTATGGAAATCGATAGACTGGTAAACTTTTTTTTATATTAATCTAAATACTTTAAAGTACTTATGGAAAAAAAATCAGCCGTATTGCTAATTACTAATAGTTGTTACCCCTATCGTCTGGCCTATCAATACTCCTTAACGCTTTTGATTTAGATTACATTTTAATTTAACACGTTTGAAAACTCAATCCAATTTTATCCAAAAAATGTTGAACTCACCTAAAGGCTTGGTGCAAAACTGATATTCATAATAACGTAAAATGAATGAAGTTTTGGATTTAATATATGGTCTATCGACACTCCTTACTCTGTCGATTGCAACAAACCGAATCTCAAAATTGTTAATATTCATAAAATAAACAGCGATTGGAAATTGTAGACAGTCAGTGTGCGCGGCCGCCATTTTGAATTCTCAAAATTTCAAAAGACAGCCTCTTTGGAAACATTTTTCTAGATTTTCTCATATTAGCATCTGTAATTTGTCATTTTCATTATACTTGACGCTTAAATAATCAAAATTTTCGAATCATTGAGCAGCATTTTCTTTGTCTGTTATCTCTTATGTTGTAGGGCAATTTGCTACAATGTTAATGTCTACAATTTTTATGTGAAAACAAGTCTGTTTTCATGAAATTGACTCGCTTTTTTAATTACCTCACCAAAAAACTTTCATGCAAAATGTCAACTGTTTAGGAGAAGTTCAGCATGTACCCAAAAAACTTTTATGCAAAATGTCAACTGTTTAGGAGAAGTTCAGCATGTACCCGATTGCAGTGCCACTTATCGGACCTAATTTCTAATTTAAACCATTTACTTACCTACCCAAACACACACAAAAAATTTCATAAAAATCGGACCAACCGTTTAGATGTTCAGTACCCACCCGATTGCAGCTCCACCTACACTAACTAATTGTAAATCTGAACCATCCAGTTACTTACTCCAACACACACAAAGGGTTTCCAGCGGTTTTCCACAAGGTGGAGTAGGGGAAAGTCGGTGAATTGTGCGCACCTAAGAAAAAAAACATATATTTTTCAAAGTATGGTAGATGGAGCTTTGAAATTTGGCACAGATGTTCTTCTTTTCATAGGTTATATCCCAAATTAACCAAATATTACAAAAACAATTTTTTGGGCCTAGGGACAAAATAAGATAAAAACTGACATTGCGCACAATTGTCCACCCTATGCGGTTAATTGTGCGCACTGGTCAGGGTAATTGTGCGCAAGCAAAAAACAAGTGATACAAAGAACATTATATATTTATTGCAACTCAAAAACTACAAATTAATGATCGCAAAAGTCACAGATATAACCTTCGGGGGAGTCAACACCACTGCAAAGCTCATGAGCCCATCTGCCGCACATAACACATTGAAACCAAAATTCATCTTTTTTGCTCGTGTCATCATAAATTAAGCATCTATCTTCGGGGTTGGCTTCCGTATCATCCATCTCATCATCATCACATAAGTGGCCATCAGATAGGTCTTCTTCAGAGTCACTTTCTTCAAAAACCTCCCTTTTAACGGCCTTTCTATTTTTAGAGGGATGTTTTGCACTAGCCTTACCTTTTATTGACGGTTTTTGTTTTATTTTTTTTTTCCAAATTTGCTTGTCTCACTTTTTTTTGTGACTCGCAGGCTAGCAAAACGTCTTTATTGGGCGTCTGTGTCAAAATTTCGGACTTCTGTTTCTTACGGCGTTGAATTTTACTAGTAGATGGAGTTGGAATTGGGTTCAATTCTTCAAATGAAACTCGAAAACTTGAAAAGCCACTTGGTCCAGAAATAGTTTGTCCAGCAGTTGAAGTGCTTGCTGCTTGCCTGAGATTCAACTTGCTTGCAAAGTATTGGGACAGGAAACTTCAGTCTCTATAACGGACCCAATTTGATGATCTTCGACTGTCAATGTCGGCATGTAATGATTTGATGGCAAAAAGTCTTCTTTGGTAAATTTTTCAGGCTGAAATGGCCATATTCCTGCAGCTTTAAACCCTGATTGAGCTTTCTCAATAGTTGCGACTTGACTATAGGCCTTATGAAAGAGTTCTGCCAAATCGTAGGGTGTTATTCTTTCAAAATGTGAAAGATAGTTGTCACACTGGCGGTTAAACGCCGATTTAAGTGGGCCATAAAATGTTAAATCCAAAGGCTGTAAGCGATGGGATGTATGAGGTGGAATGGTTAGTAATTCTATTCCATTTTGCTTAGAAAAATCATAAATTTCTACAGAAATATGGCTGGAGTGATTGTCCAGAATTATCAGAACGGGTTGATCTTTGGAAGGTTTCACAGTTTCCTCAAAATGTTGAAGCCACTGATAAAACAGTTGTTCGTTACTCCAGCCAAATTTTGAGCAACTATACTTTGCATTTTTCCATTTTTTTCTAATGTGCTTGTCATCCGAGCTCGGGGAAAAAAAAAATCGGAGGTACGTAGCATGTACCAGCAGCATTAAAGCAACAGATTACGGTTACCGTTTTCCCCCTTTCACCTGAAGTTTTTGCTCCGAATTGCTTCACTCCTTTGGGACCAAGACGTTTAGATGGCTTCTGGACCGTTGAAATGCCCGTTTCATCTACGTTGAAAATCTTATCATCTTTGAAGTGATATTTTTCGTAAAGCTTCTTTAAATTCTCAAAGAATTGTGTAACCTGTGCTTCGTTGAATGCGGATATTCGATTAATGCTGGTTGGTTCTGGTTTTCTGAGCGACAATCCGTTGTTTCTTTTTAAAAACTGATAGTACCAGTCTTTCCCTGCCATTTTCGTTGTAGCATTAAAATTGTTTGGGATATTATTAGCTAATGCATAGGAATACGCCAATCGCCGAAGATGAGTTCTTGATACGCCATAAAAGAGTTTAGCCATTTTTAATACATGACTAGCAAAGTCCCCTTCTTGTTTCTGCGAAAAAATAGAGTGTCGTCCCAATTGAGGACCCTGGATGTCATTGCCTTTATCATAGTCTTTCTTTCTTTTGCGAATTGTGGATTCAGGTATTCCAAACCTTCGCCCGGCATCTCTAATTGTCCCTCCATTTGTAACAAATAAGATAGCTTTTTTCATTAAATCTGCGTCCCAGCTAGCTTTATTTGTTTTGCGGGTATATTTTGGCATCTGAAACAATAAAAATTACGTGTCATTGTATTTTCAAATTAATACCATAAGAACTTTTAAAATTTAAAAGGACGGCTAATTGTGCGCATTGCGCACCATTAACGGACAAAAACTTGCTGGTAATAAAAATTCACAAAAATAAAACTTTTATGTTATTTACCTCAAGTAAATTACTCCAATAATAACCCGAACTACACTGATTATCTTAGTCTAAGAACCGAAATAAAAACTTTTTTATTTATGGCTTATTTTCACACCGACAAATTTAATAAACATAAACCTGAAAAACCGGCAAACACCATAACCCGGTCGTTTAAGCAGAAAATCGCCCGAATGACAGCGTAACTTTCAATAACAACCAAAAGATAACGCTACGTGTACAGATTTAAACAAATAATGAGCATTTTCGTTTCGTATTATGGTGCGCACCATTGTCCTCCGCGCACAATTACCCGACTTCCCCTATCTCCCCCTACTCTGGTCACTCTTGATGGTTAACCTGCTCAGCAGTCTCGAAGGAACAGTCACGGAACAGTGGTAAATCTGCAAGCGTATGCAGATGTCCTGGTCATCTTGGCAATGATCACGTCAGCATATGGTAGCATATAATATCCTCCAAAAGACGTTGGACGATGACTATAGTTGGTGCCAGAGGAAACAGATGTCTGTTAACCCTGATAAGAGTGTAATAGTTTCCATCACTAGGAAAAGAAAATTGGTGGGTCATCCACCACTTTCTTATAATGGTGAGGTTATTCTATTTGCAGCAAAAGTAATATATTTGGGGATTATCCTAGATAAAAAACTCACTTTTTGTGACCTTTTGACCTTAAATTTTAATAGACGCGTACACCCTACGATATATACAAATTTGTACAAATATTTAGCTAGATTACTAAAATTCCGAGGTGAACTTACTAAGATGACTGGACTATTGTGGACATGTCGCAGATCTGTGGAAAATCTTGGGACGGATCCCGAACAGATCTATTGAATATAGAAACGATGATTACTAGACCAATGATCACATATGGAGCTATTGCTTGGTAGTCAAGAGCTTTACGGCCCAAAGCAAAGCTCTCTGGTATACAGACCGTCAGCTGCCATGGAAATCCTTCTGGACCTACCTCCCTTCATATATTTCTGGAAAGAGAGTCTAGGTGGACAACATATAGACAGCATATGTCTATAAGTTGGACCCAATTCACATAATGACACAAATTATTGAAAAAAGTTATGATTTAACATTGATCAGAATATACTATTTATAGACTTTAAACAGGCTTTCGATAGTATAAACAGGGAGACTCTTAAAGAAGATTTGAAAAACATTGAGGTATCGAGTAAAATGAGAAGACTAATTAATATGACTATGGAACGATCGACAGCAAGAGTGAGTACAGAAAAAGGACAAACAAAAGAATTTGAATTTAATAGCGGGGTAAGGCAAGGAGATACAATGTCTACAACGCTTTTTAATATTGCATTGGATGGTGTCATTAAAGCTGTTGGTTTAAGAGGTACCATAATAACAAAATTGACACAAATCTTAGCGTATGCAGATGACATAGCTATAATATCAAGAAATCTGAAAGAACTTAAAGAAATATCTATAAAACTGATGATAGAAGCTGAAAAGAGAGGACTGAAGGTAAATCAAGAAAAAACTAAAGCAATGTTCATATCCAGAAATAGCGATCCGACCAGTGGTGACCTATGGCGCTGAAATAGCGAATCTGACAAAAAAACAGGAAAATAAATTAAGGATATTCGAGAGAAAAATTATGAGGAAAATCTTTGGACTAGTTAAAACGGGAGAAGGAGAATACAGAAGACAGATGAATTATGAAATTGTACAAAAAAATAATGGGGAAGACATTGTAAAATATATAAAAGCACGCAGACTGGGATGGTTCGGACACATTTACAGAAAAAGTAGAGATGAAACACTGAGAAAAATAACAGAATGGATACCAGTTGGAGACAGAGCCAGGGGAAGACCTAAAACAAGATGGGAAGATTAAGTAAACGCGGATTTAAATATCATGAATGTAAAGGAAGCGAAACATAAAGTAAAAGATAGACAGTTGTGGCGTAAAATCGTAGAAAAAACTAAGTCACATCACAATATCTAGGAATAGGAAAAAAAATTCTACAATGAACTGATCCCCCATGTTAAATGGATCGACAAGACTTGTGGGTGTGACTACAATTCCCATGGGAATGTATAGTGGAATCTGAATGTCGCATTATTCTGGGAATGCCTCCAACAGTGAACTACGACCTTATATCGTCCTAATTCCAAATAGGGATGACGTACATAAGAAGGAACGTCTAAAAGTAGACATCTGTTGGTATACCGAAGATCTAAAACATCCTCTGGCTCTGGTGCAGGTGTATATGAGCGCACACCTAGGACAGAGATTTTAACCTCTTCAGGAACCAAAGCAACCGTATTTCGGGCGAAAATTTACGCCATAGCTTCATGCATGTGTGAAAAGTTTGGAGCAAATTAATCACACACATTGAACAATAAAATTTTAAAAGCACTTATCTCCTACCGAAATCTGTATTAGACTACCAAAAAGACTCGGCTCAATAGAGGTCTGGATCCCTTTTGTCACTCTGAAGAAGAAACAATCTATTGCAAGGGAGGGTGCTGCTCGTGTCTTTATAGGACCAGAACCTACCATTGGCATCGCAATAAGTTTTGTCAAACAAACACTAAATATCAGTACAGCAAGAAGAGCTTTAGACTTCTGGCACAATATACCAGGATTGGTTCATTCAAAGGCTTTTATACATCTTTCGAAAAATGTATCCAAAAAAATGTTGGGCGATGGCAGGTATAAACCTAGGGTTCTGGGACCTGCGACTGTCGAAAGATCCGACTTGTCTTTTTCTGGAAGATGATGAAACAGCTGTGCATAATTTGTGCCTGTTCCGCTGCAGCTCGAATCAGGTTTGGCAGGATCTCTCCCTCTCGCCCTGAAATATCATTCACCAAACAAATTAATCGGCTTTGTTAATAAACCGAATTTGTCTGGTGAAATCTTAATAGGTATGAGCCACAATAGACTCTTACGAGCCAGGGCCTCATAGACCCACTCATCACAAACCTAACCTACCTCTTTTTTGCGCCTCTTCCGTTATATACGAAGAAGCCGTTTGGAAAACTAGCACTGCAAAAAAATGAACCGAAAGGAAGTTGGGATTTGTAGTGTTTTAAAAAGAATAAAACCGATTTCGTGCGTGATATACCTACCTATAACTGTCGATGAAACTCAGAGCCACCATGATTCAAAATTAAAGCAAGAACGATAATTCTCCTGAAGCTGATTCTTCATCTCCAGAGTAGTTGAATACCACAAAAATGTTGTGGCGTCGGTATTTTAGGATGTAAAAGGGATTTGGTTTATTAATTTTTTTTGAAGGTCAAACAATTGACTGTATACCTATAGTCAATTTATTTGCTATTTATTCAAATGCACGAACTTTAAACCAACCTGTAGAAATCTAGTAGAGCTACGTCCGGAAATCTTGTTGGGACACTCAGTCTGCTGCTCTTTCGTTTTTGAATTGTATTGATTCACTTCAATTATTTGTCGAGTAGTGATGGTACTTTACAACCTTTATGTTATTTTTTAGATAAGGTAATCGAAAAATTAAAAGAAAATCAAACACAAGAAAAAGGCTACGAGATGGCAAAATATTTACAAAAAATTAAAGAAATCGATGAAGTAAAAACAGTTCATACTATGGTTAAATATCAACAAAATATTTTTAAATGGCCTTCTATCAAGGACTTCACCGTACCTTTGGGAGCTCAAAAAATCACTGAATATATCGCTTGTTGCGAGGTGCAAGAACAATGGTTGTGTGGAATTTTTTATCAAAAAACGACAGTAGAACCTATTTCACACTTTTATCATTACGAAGTGATACTCCTGAAACAATATTGAGCGACTTATATTTTAGAATAATGTTTTTAGGTTATGTGCGGATTACCAACAGTTATTTATCCTGTAACACAAGTTACTGCTAGCATTTATTTTACTATTGAAGTATCGAAAGTGATACCTGAGTGTTGTCCAGTACATGTAAGTAAAAATTATTTTCTGGAACTGAAACAAACCTCCACATTCTTACTACACAAAAACTCAAATGTCATTCCGTTTTTTTAAGATACAGGATAATTTTTTTATCTGGTGGTATTCTGGTAAATTTATCAATTTGATAAATCTACTTGCACAAACTTGGGTACCTACTAATTGAAAAATCCCGTTCTTCATGTCACCACAATTGTTCAGTTGAACCTTTCTTTTTACGGCAATTTTCCAAGTTTTAATGGCTTTCAAAAAACGGAGTTTTAGCTTGGATTTTTTCAAACATTATGTTTTCATGAAGACACCTGTGGCATTCTTTTATGCAAGAAAATGACTAGTAATCAACAAAAAGTGCCAGTCTTACCATGAAATTGTTGTTTTTTTAAACAGATTCATTTACCACTTTGCCCTGTTAGAATTATCCCAGATATTCACAAATTTTAGGTGACATTTCAACTGGAAGCGAACGAATATGTATATGATGCTGCAATTACTACACTCAATGAAAAATGGGTGTTGAATATTTTATATTCGAAGATTGCAGTACTTCGTTCAATTAATTATTAAAACACCCCCAAACTTTTGCCAAAGAAGAATAATAGAATTAGGAATCTATCAGCTTTTTCTAAAAATCACAAATATGTATTACTAGTGTGTGAAATGTCTAACAAAGTATGTTATTTGTAATATGTCATCTGTTTTTTGCTCAAAACCAAATTTTTATGCATATTTATAATTAGAAGAATATATATTTACCAGGTTGTCTATCAAAATTTGGCCGCCAGTATTTTTAATTTATTTTTGGGAAAAACTTTCGTTCACTTGTTTTTTGAATAAAATTACGTCTACATCACGGTAATTTATATGAAGATTTTAAAAAATCACGGCTGCCGTTGTGCACCTGGCCTCACCTCTTCGCAGCCAGGTGTAAACAGGTATGATTTTGATACACTTATACGTTCATAACGTCTATTTATTAAATATACCAAATTAAAGTTAATATTTTTTTTTTATTTATTATCATATATGGTTGCCCAATTAAATCCGCCCGCAAATAAAGGTTGCTGATTGTTCAAAATGATAAATATTCAAGATAGAGTGAAAGAGTAACATAATTTAAGCATGCGTCGAATGTTAGTGTTCTCAACCACCAGGGAGTAATAGAGATGACTTAATAAATACTCCAAAAATATGTATTCCTTTCCAAAATAATATTGATTTAATATATTCAATATTGATTTGAAAAATAAAAAAATAAAACCAAGGTGACTTAAGTAAG